>JAQGBH010004001.1:0-18156 GCA_034698265.1 Sminthurinus aureus | reverse complement strand
CTCTTGTCAGTACTGGTCTACTAAATGAAGCTGGCTCACTGTTCGCAGCTGGATTAATAGATGGTCATATACGGTAAATTGTATTGCATAACGAAAATATGAAAAACCATGTTTGTACAGGACGTATTTGAGACTCCAACTTTTAAAAAGTTTTGAACGGCGTTAAAGTATATCGGCATTCACAATTCACAATGAAAGCACGTTGTAGGCAAAGCATTGAATTTAAAATTGCATTGCAACTCGCTAACAGGTATATTACAATTAAACTATCCAGCTTTCTGGAATCTAGATTCTAGATTCAAAATTCTAGATATTTTTCAGCATATTTTGTACATAGTACGCGGAAAATTGGACACAACCTTTTGTAATTCAATTTTCTAGATGTTGGCATTGTCACTGGCTTTGGCATTAGAATAAATTTAAATCAAATGTCCGTAAATTTTGGCGTATATATTGGATTATTTTTAAGTCAGAAATTGCAGACTGCAGACTGTAGACAAAATATATCTTTTAGTCGGAAAATAAATTAAATGCAACGTAGAATAAGAAAACAAAAGACAAAGAATGTCCTTTATTTTTCCTCCGTTCTGTTTTCTACCTGAACATCCTAAATCCTAAATCAGTCCAGCTCAGTCACCGCCCAGAATTTATCTTTTTCCTTTCCCACGACTTGAAATTTTCACGTTTGAACACACACAATATGAAGCCTCGAGGGACAACTTGTCATCACCTTTCATCACAGTCAACACTCAACACAACAAGGAAAAGAGTTCCCACGGTTTATACTCGCTTCACAATTGAGTTGAACGAACAATCAAATTCTAGTGGAATTCTGAGGTGTGAGTTCTGGCGGAGCTTTGGGTTCTGGAGCAACAAAATCAGGATTAAAAGCCAGTTGAAAACTGAATCCTCGAGTTTACTTTTAAAGGTAAAAGTAAATATTATAAAGTCCAAATTTGAGCTCCCTAGCTGAATAATATTTGATAAAAACCAAAATTCAATAGTTTCCACCAAATTCAAATTCAAGTTCAAACCCCGTATATTGAAAATAACGGAAAGCAAACACATATTTCCTCTTGCTTGGACTTTAGACAAATTAAAAACGTGTCCTAGGAATTTAAAACTCTTGATTTCTTGTATTTCTTTTCCACAGGATTCCGTTTGAATTTGAGACTCTTGTGTGAAGTGTTAAGTGTAGACTGTGAACCCAATATTTGAATATGGAAATGAATCCAAACCCAAATCCAAAGTTCAACGTGACTAAAGAGACGCTGCCGACTCACAAATGCGCCAGTTGTCCTTGTTCAACGCCGGTCCTCCAGAATTACAAACGGCATGTGAAAAATGTTCATCTCCCTCAATCCCGACACCGGCCTTTCCCTTGTCCACATCCTGGATGCTCCTACGCTGAAAAACAAAACTGGATTCTCAACGTACATTCAAAAATCCACAGGAATGAGAAATTTTTCTTCTGTTTTCATCCCAATTGCGAGTTTTCCACGAAACACAAAACAAGTATCAATTTGCACACTCGCATTCACACGGGAGAAAAACCGTATGTTTGCCAATTTGAATCCTGTTCTTATGCATCCGTTACTCCAGATCAACTTTTACACCACTCCAGAACGCACACGGGCGAAAAACCGTACAAGTGCAAATTTGAATCCTGTTCCTTTACCTCAGCCCGCCCCGCGGATCTTCTTACTCACTCGAGGACCCACAACAATGAAAAACCGCACAAATGCCCCCAACCAAATTGTGGATTCTCAACCGCAAGAATTCACAATCTTAAAAAACATCGAAAAACTCATGAGCCAGAAAATGGCGATGAGCGCCGCTTGTTCAAATGTCCACTTTGTGAATACAAAGGGACAAGAAAAGAACATCTCTCCAGACACATCAAAAGTCACACGCTGGAAAAATGGTTCAAGTGTGATGAGCCAAATTGCGGTTTTGAAGCGCGAGAGAATTCAGACGTCGTGAGACATAAGCGAAATCACCATGGTGATGATGCCAAGAGGAAGGTTTCTCGTCGAAGGCAAAAACTGGTGCTGGATTTGGGTGAAAACCCGTTTGCCTGTTGAATCATGTGAATACCGTTGCAAGCTCAAGGGAAATCTTTCCCGGCATTTGAAGAGTGACAGCGACGAACGGCATTACAAATGCAAACTTTGTCCGTATCGAGGCAAAACAAAACAAGCCACGAGAAACCATGTGAAAAATGTCCATTAGAAATTCGGTTTGCGCTTAAAATAACATTTATTTAATTAAACTCTCTACTCAATATCCACTTTTGTGCTTGAAAAATGGATAAACGGCGTTGAATTAAAACATCTAATAAACGTTTTGCATTTGCTGTATTTTCCCTCTACTTTTGTATTGATGTAAATTTGCTAATAAATCTTAGCCTGAGAAATAACTTATTTGAAATCCTAAATCGACTGCCTTGTATAAATTAACTTGATTTTTTTTCCACCTTTATTCAATAACAATATCAATTTTGGTTCTACTCTGAATGTATTTGTCATCTTGCTTAATTTAATTTTTTTTAGATTTTTAAATTAAGCGAGGACATGACATGAGGAAAACCAAAGCCATTGGGCTGGCTTGTAGCGTAAGTCATCAGTTTTTTCTCTAAAAAGGCGCGGAACGGCAGAAAGAAGTACATGAATTGCTACGGCATAGCTTGTTAATGTAGTTTCATGAAATTCTACACTCTACAATCTACACACACTGAACATGGACTTTTATGTGCACGATGATGATGAAATCAAAATTTTGTTAAATATTTTTAAACGGTAAATTTTGGCTACAAGAAAATAAAAGACAATCAACAAGGCATGTAAATGTTTTGAAAAGCTACGGTTAAATGTTTCCTGAAATCTGCGCCAGTTTTCAAGTCCTTAAAGACATAATTTCAGCAGGCATTTCTACTTTCTACGTAAGTGGCTGCTAAAATAAAGTCCCGAGCGAATAGTGGAAAACCGAGTTTTGGCCACCCGAACCTCAAAACGAAAAAAAGAGTTGCCCAGGTCCAAAGACACATTTTGGAGTTGAAGCAGATAGAGACATTAGTTACTAAATAGAAAATTCTGTTGCTATGGGATTTTGTAACTAAAGAAAAAATGACAAAAATTGCCCTTTCTGGTGGAATTTATTCCCGGCTGGAAAAATACAAAGACAGCGCCTATTTTCAAGGAACAATGTTTTTAAACAGAAGAGTTTTTAATTTGAATGAAGAAGCGGCGGATTTCAGGGAACTTTCCTGTTACAACTCAAATGTGGGACTAATTTTTCCAATTTGGGCGTGTGGTTTACTCGTCTCGGGGATTTTACAAATCATTGAAAATTATTTGTAGAAACAGGTTGATTTCGATGAATTATTTGTTGTTCACCGCTTACAACTCGCTTCCCGTGACCCGTGACCTGTGTTCCAAATTCAGTAGGATCAGAATTTGGCTTTCGGATGTTAAAAACAGAATTTCATTGCATACCGGAAAAACAACAAATCTATATTTCAGACATGGAACTCCAACTCTAAAAAAATTTAAACGGCGTTCAAATAAATCGGCCTTCACAATCAAAGAAAGTCGTGGGCAAAGCACTGAATTTAAAATTGTATTAGAACCAGCCTGAAATATTACAATTAAATCATCCAGCTTTCTGGAATCTAGATTCTGGATTCAAGATATTTTTGAGCATTTTTTGTACATAGTACACGGAAAATTGGACAAAACCATTTGTATTTCAAATTTGTAGGCGTTGACATTGTCACTAGCATTGGCATTGGAATACATCAAAAATCAAGTGTCCGTAAATATTTGTCCCGTGGATTGGATTATTTTAAAGTTAGAAACTGTAGACTGTAAGCAAAATAAAAACTAACGTCGGAAAATAAAATGCATATTATGGAATAGGAAAGCAAAAAAGGAAGACAAAGAACAAAGAATGTCCTTTGTTTTTGGTCCGTTTCATTTTCTATTTAAACACCCTAAATCCTGAATCAGTCCAGTGCAGCCAAGTCCTGTAGCAGAATTTATCTTTTTCCTTTCCCACGACTTTAAATGTTCACATTTGAACACACATACACACACACAATTTGAAGCCTCGAGCGACACTTCTTCCTCGCCTTTCACCAAAATCAAAAAACAAGCACAAGAATTCCCACGGTTTATATTTTTTACTCTTTTCAAAATTTAGAATTAAGTCAACAAAGAACAATTACATTCTAATGAAATCCGAAGTCCTGGATTCTGGGGGATTCTGGATTCTGGAGCAACAAAATAAGGACTAAAAGCCCGTTGAAAACTGAATCCTCGAGTTTACTTTTAAAGATGAGGCAAATGTTGTAAAATCCAAATTATAATTTGAGTTCCCAAGCTGAATATGTAGTGAAAAAATGGTTCAGGTGTGATGAGCCCAACTGCAGTTTTGAAGCGCGGCAAAATTCAGACGTTGCGAGACATAAGCAAAGTCACTCTGGTCATGAATCCAGGAAAACGTCTCGTAAAAGTCCCAAAATTGAGAATCGGATGAAAACCCGTTTGCCTGCTCGTTTGAATCTTGTAAATTTCGTTGTAAGCAAAAAGTAAATCTTTCCATTCATTTGAAACGCCACAGTCTCGAGCGGCCTTACAAATGCAAACTTTGTCCATTGTCCATTCCGAAGCAAAACAGGAGACTATTAAAGTTGAAGCTTGCTGCGGTGTTTGTGTTTTTCTCATCCGATTTAAATTGTACATTTTATTGTTTGAAAAAAGGTACAAACAAGTGATTTTATTTTACATGGGCATGATAAATAAGATGCATAAACAGACCGAGAAGCGGTTGATTAACGAACCTACATTCCTTTGTTTCCCCCCTTTTCTTTTCCCTGGGCTGTCAATTGTCAATTCAAGAAAAGTAGGTATTTTTTACGTAAAATCTAAACAACTTTTGAATGTCAAGTAAAAGGATCAAATACTTTGATTAGTCCGGAAAAAAAACGATTTGAAAAAAAGGAGCTGCGACTGCAAACACGACTTTTTTCGCCATATGACTTTTTTCGCTGTAACAGATTTTTAAAGTCAAATGTAAATAAAAAGTGTAAATTTTTCTGGTGTTGTTTTGAATGGACTTGTTCATTTTATTTGGACGCTTGTCGTTTCTCTGCCCTTGAACCTTTCCGTTTTCTTTGTACAGACTTATACATTTTGTTTACACTTCCATCCGTTTGATTCCACACTACATGATTACGATCCCCATAAAGTTGCCGTGGTTGTTCAATTATTTTAGGAAAGCATATAAAAATGGATACATTCGCGCACATCAAATGAAAAAAGCGTTTCATTTTGTATTGGTTTGAATTGTAAAGTGATGACTCGTCTCGCCCACAACACAGAACTATTTTCCGAGGTGATAAATCTTCAGCATTGATAACTTGCAACTGACGCTCATTTCTTTGAACGGTGTTCAAGTATCGCATTTACGTTAAACCAAAGCCGTCAATTTTCCCCTGTAGTTTCATTCCATCTTCACAGCTCGTCGTATTTCAATTTTGTGGGCATTGACGTTGACATTTGGCATTGGCATGAATCAAATGTCTATGTATTCATTTTTTCCTTATAGACTGGATTTATTTATTTTAAAGTTTCATCGTGTAGATTAGTTGTAGACAAAATAGATACTTTGGAAAAAAGAAAGAAAGAGAGGACGAGAAAACAAAAGACAAAAGACAAAGAACGCCCTTTATTTTTCCGCCGTTCTATTTTCTCAGTCTGACCGTTTCCCAGAATTTATCTTGTCCCTTTCCCATGACATTAAATGTGCACATTTGAAGAACACACAAACACAAATTGACGACTCCATCCTCGACCCTCGAAGGACATTTCCTCCTCGCATTTCAAAGTCAGCTCAAAGTCAACACAACAAGGAAAAGCATTCCTACGGTTTATATTCACTCTTTTCACAATTGGGAATTGAGTCACCGATGAACAATCAAATTCTAATGAGATCCTGAGTTCTGGATTTTGGATTCTGGTTTACGGGCCAACAGCAAACGGATTCAAAACTTCAAAGTTCAAAACGCTTTGAAAACCGAATATCGTCAACAGTTTTGTTTTAAAGCTGAGCAAATATTTTATCTTCCGCACTGAGAGGAATTTGAGCTCCCAAGTTTAATACTTGGTCAGAAGAATTCACGAGTTTCAACCAAATTCAAATTCAAACCCCGTGTTAAAACAAGAGCGGAAAACAAAACAGATGTTTCTTCTTGTTTAGACAAATAAAAACTTGTCCTCGGAATTTATCTTGTTTTCTTGTATTTCTTTTCCACAGAATTCCGTTTAAAGCTAAGACTCTCGACTCTCACGTGCAGTGTGAACTGAATGTTGAACATGGAAAAGAATCAAAAGTCAAAGTCAAAGTCCAACTTGGCTAAAGAGACGCCTGCGACTCATAAATGCGCCATCTGTCCTCATTCAACGCCAACTCTCCACAATTACAAACGGCATGTGAAAACCCACTCGATTTCAACGTCCAAAGAGAAGCCCTTCAAATGCCCCGAGTTGAACTGCCCATTCAAATCCAAATGGAAAACAGCTGTCAAACAACATGTGAAAAATGTTCATCTCTTTAAATTATCTCAGTCTCGGCCTTTTCCGTGTCCACATCCTGGATGCTCCTACGCTGCAAAACAAAAGTCAGTTCTCGCCCTACATTCAAAAATCCACAGGGATAAGAAATTTTTCTTCTGTTTTCATCCCAATTGCGAGTTCTCCACCAAACACAAAACAAGTATAAATTTGCACAATCGACTTCACACGGGTGAAAAACCGCATGTTTGCCGATTCGAATCCTGCACTTATGCATCCATTACTCCAGATCAACTTTTACACCACTCCAGAACGCACACGGGCGAAAAACCGTACAAGTGCAAATTTGAATCCTGTTCCTTTACCTCAGCCCGCCCCGCGGATCTTCTTACTCACTCGAGGACCCACAACAATGAAAAACCGCACAAATGCCCCCAACCAAATTGTGGATTCTCAACCGCAAGAATTCACAATCTTAAAAAACATCGAAAAACTCATGAGCCAGAAAATGGCGATGAGCGCCGCTTGTTCAAATGTCCACTTTGTGAATACAAAGGGACAAGAAAAGAACATCTCTCCAGACACATCAAAAGTCACACGCTGGAAAAATGGTTCAAGTGTGATGAGCCAAATTGCGGTTTTGAAGCGCGAGAGAATTCAGACGTCGTGAGACATAAGCGAAATCACCATGGTGATGATGCCAAGAGGAAGGTTTCTCGTCGAAGGCAAAAACTGGTGCTGGATTTGGGTGAAAACCCGTTTGCCTGTTGAATCATGTGAATACCGTTGCAAGCTCAAGGGAAATCTTTCCCGGCATTTGAAGAGTGACAGCGACGAACGGCATTACAAATGCAAACTTTGTCCGTATCGAGGCAAAACAAAACAAGCCACGAGAAACCATGTGAAAAATGTCCATTAGAAATTCGGTTTGCGCTTAAAATAACATTTATTTAATTAAACTCTCTACTCAATATCCACTTTTGTGCTTGAAAAATGGATAAACGGCGTTGAATTAAAACATCTAATAAACGTTTTGCATTTGCTGTATTTTCCCTCTACTTTTGTATTGATGTAAATTTGCTAATAAATCTTAGCCTGAGAAATAACTTATTTGAAATCCTAAATCGACTGCCTTGTATAAATTAACTTGATTTTTTTTCCACCTTTATTCAATAACAATATCAATTTTGGTTCTACTCTGAATGTATTTGTCATCTTGCTTAATTTAATTTTTTTTAGATTTTTAAATTAAGCGAGGACATGACATGAGGAAAACCAAAGCCATTGGGCTGGCTTGTAGCGTAAGTCATCAGTTTTTTCTCTAAAAAGGCGCGGAACGGCAGAAAGAAGTACATGAATTGCTACGGCATAGCTTGTTAATGTAGTTTCATGAAATTCTACACTCTACAATCTACACACACTGAACATGGACTTTTATGTGCACGATGATGATGAAATCAAAATTTTGTTAAATATTTTTAAACGGTAAATTTTGGCTACAAGAAAATAAAAGACAATCAACAAGGCATGTAAATGTTTTGAAAAGCTACGGTTAAATGTTTCCTGAAATCTGCGCCAGTTTTCAAGTCCTTAAAGACATAATTTCAGCAGGCATTTCTACTTTCTACGTAAGTGGCTGCTAAAATAAAGTCCCGAGCGAATAGTGGAAAACCGAGTTTTGGCCACCCGAACCTCAAAACGAAAAAAAGAGTTGCCCAGGTCCAAAGACACATTTTGGAGTTGAAGCAGATAGAGACATTAGTTACTAAATAGAAAATTCTGTTGCTATGGGATTTTGTAACTAAAGAAAAAATGACAAAAATTGCCCTTTCTGGTGGAATTTATTCCCGGCTGGAAAAATACAAAGACAGCGCCTATTTTCAAGGAACAATGTTTTTAAACAGAAGAGTTTTTAATTTGAATGAAGAAGCGGCGGATTTCAGGGAACTTTCCTGTTACAACTCAAATGTGGGACTAATTTTTCCAATTTGGGCGTGTGGTTTACTCGTCTCGGGGATTTTACAAATCATTGAAAATTATTTGTAGAAACAGGTTGATTTCGATGAATTATTTGTTGTTCACCGCTTACAACTCGCTTCCCGTGACCCGTGACCTGTGTTCCAAATTCAGTAGGATCAGAATTTGGCTTTCGGATGTTAAAAACAGAATTTCATTGCATACCGGAAAAACAACAAATCTATATTTCAGACATGGAACTCCAACTCTAAAAAAATTTAAACGGCGTTCAAATAAATCGGCCTTCACAATCAAAGAAAGTCGTGGGCAAAGCACTGAATTTAAAATTGTATTAGAACCAGCCTGAAATATTACAATTAAATCATCCAGCTTTCTGGAATCTAGATTCTGGATTCAAGATATTTTTGAGCATTTTTTGTACATAGTACACGGAAAATTGGACAAAACCATTTGTATTTCAAATTTGTAGGCGTTGACATTGTCACTAGCATTGGCATTGGAATACATCAAAAATCAAGTGTCCGTAAATATTTGTCCCGTGGATTGGATTATTTTAAAGTTAGAAACTGTAGACTGTAAGCAAAATAAAAACTAACGTCGGAAAATAAAATGCATATTATGGAATAGGAAAGCAAAAAAGGAAGACAAAGAACAAAGAATGTCCTTTGTTTTTGGTCCGTTTCATTTTCTATTTAAACACCCTAAATCCTGAATCAGTCCAGTGCAGCCAAGTCCTGTAGCAGAATTTATCTTTTTCCTTTCCCACGACTTTAAATGTTCACATTTGAACACACATACACACACACAATTTGAAGCCTCGAGCGACACTTCTTCCTCGCCTTTCACCAAAATCAAAAAACAAGCACAAGAATTCCCACGGTTTATATTTTTTACTCTTTTCAAAATTTAGAATTAAGTCAACAAAGAACAATTACATTCTAATGAAATCCGAAGTCCTGGATTCTGGGGGATTCTGGATTCTGGAGCAACAAAATAAGGACTAAAAGCCCGTTGAAAACTGAATCCTCGAGTTTACTTTTAAAGATGAGGCAAATGTTGTAAAATCCAAATTATAATTTGAGTTCCCAAGCTGAATATGTAGTGAAAAAATGGTTCAGGTGTGATGAGCCCAACTGCAGTTTTGAAGCGCGGCAAAATTCAGACGTTGCGAGACATAAGCAAAGTCACTCTGGTCATGAATCCAGGAAAACGTCTCGTAAAAGTCCCAAAATTGAGAATCGGATGAAAACCCGTTTGCCTGCTCGTTTGAATCTTGTAAATTTCGTTGTAAGCAAAAAGTAAATCTTTCCATTCATTTGAAACGCCACAGTCTCGAGCGGCCTTACAAATGCAAACTTTGTCCATTGTCCATTCCGAAGCAAAACAGGAGACTATTAAAGTTGAAGCTTGCTGCGGTGTTTGTGTTTTTCTCATCCGATTTAAATTGTACATTTTATTGTTTGAAAAAAGGTACAAACAAGTGATTTTATTTTACATGGGCATGATAAATAAGATGCATAAACAGACCGAGAAGCGGTTGATTAACGAACCTACATTCCTTTGTTTCCCCCCTTTTCTTTTCCCTGGGCTGTCAATTGTCAATTCAAGAAAAGTAGGTATTTTTTACGTAAAATCTAAACAACTTTTGAATGTCAAGTAAAAGGATCAAATACTTTGATTAGTCCGGAAAAAAAACGATTTGAAAAAAAGGAGCTGCGACTGCAAACACGACTTTTTTCGCCATATGACTTTTTTCGCTGTAACAGATTTTTAAAGTCAAATGTAAATAAAAAGTGTAAATTTTTCTGGTGTTGTTTTGAATGGACTTGTTCATTTTATTTGGACGCTTGTCGTTTCTCTGCCCTTGAACCTTTCCGTTTTCTTTGTACAGACTTATACATTTTGTTTACACTTCCATCCGTTTGATTCCACACTACATGATTACGATCCCCATAAAGTTGCCGTGGTTGTTCAATTATTTTAGGAAAGCATATAAAAATGGATACATTCGCGCACATCAAATGAAAAAAGCGTTTCATTTTGTATTGGTTTGAATTGTAAAGTGATGACTCGTCTCGCCCACAACACAGAACTATTTTCCGAGGTGATAAATCTTCAGCATTGATAACTTGCAACTGACGCTCATTTCTTTGAACGGTGTTCAAGTATCGCATTTACGTTAAACCAAAGCCGTCAATTTTCCCCTGTAGTTTCATTCCATCTTCACAGCTCGTCGTATTTCAATTTTGTGGGCATTGACGTTGACATTTGGCATTGGCATGAATCAAATGTCTATGTATTCATTTTTTCCTTATAGACTGGATTTATTTATTTTAAAGTTTCATCGTGTAGATTAGTTGTAGACAAAATAGATACTTTGGAAAAAAGAAAGAAAGAGAGGACGAGAAAACAAAAGACAAAAGACAAAGAACGCCCTTTATTTTTCCGCCGTTCTATTTTCTCAGTCTGACCGTTTCCCAGAATTTATCTTGTCCCTTTCCCATGACATTAAATGTGCACATTTGAAGAACACACAAACACAAATTGACGACTCCATCCTCGACCCTCGAAGGACATTTCCTCCTCGCATTTCAAAGTCAGCTCAAAGTCAACACAACAAGGAAAAGCATTCCTACGGTTTATATTCACTCTTTTCACAATTGGGAATTGAGTCACCGATGAACAATCAAATTCTAATGAGATCCTGAGTTCTGGATTTTGGATTCTGGTTTACGGGCCAACAGCAAACGGATTCAAAACTTCAAAGTTCAAAACGCTTTGAAAACCGAATATCGTCAACAGTTTTGTTTTAAAGCTGAGCAAATATTTTATCTTCCGCACTGAGAGGAATTTGAGCTCTCTTGAGTTTAATATCATATTTGGCAAAATTCAAAACAAGAACTCGTTTTAGCCACATTTAAATTCAAACCCCATCTTGAAACAAAAACGAAAAGCAAACAAATTTTTCCTCTTGTTTGGTCTTCATGCAAATAAAAAACTTGTACTCGGAATTTATATTGATTTCTTGTTTTTTTTCCACAGAATTCAGTTTCAACAAGCTTAAACTCTCAACGATCATGTGCTGTGTCAACTGAATGTTGAGTGTTAAATATTGAATATTTAATATGGAAAAGAACCCAAAGTCAAAGTCAAAGTCCAACGTGGCTAAAGAGACGCCTGCGACTCACAAATGTGCCTTCTGTCCTTATTCAACGCCAACCCTCCACAATCACAAACGGCATGTGAAAACCCACTCGAGTTCAACGTCCAAAGAGAAGTCCTTCAAATGCCCCGAGTTGAACTGCCCCTTCAAGACAAGACGAAAATCGGGTGTGAAACTGCATGTGAAAAATGTTCATCTCCCTGAATGTCGACCCCGGCCTTTTCCATGTCCTCATCCTGGATGCGAGTACGCTGCAAAGCAAAAAGGCCGCCTTACCCTGCATTCAAAAATGCACACGAATGAGAAATCCTTCTTCTGTTTCCATCCAAATTGCGAGTTTTCTACGAAACACAAAACAAGTCTCATTTATCACAATCGACTTCACACGGGCGAAAAACCGCATGTTTGCACTTTTGAATCCTGTTCTTATGCCGCGGCTCAGCAAAGTGCTCTCGTGGCTCACATGAGAACGCACACGGGAGAAAAACCGTACAAGTGTAAATTTGAATCCTGCTCTTTTACCTCAGCTCGCTCCACGGATCTTTCGCTCCACTCAAAACTTCACAGCAATGAGAAACCGCACAAATGCCCCGAGCCAAACTGTCAGTTTTCAACGGCAAGAATTCACAATCTCAAACAACATCGACTCACTCATGAGCCGGAAAAGGACGAGGAACGCCGCTTGTTCAAATGCCCACTTTGTGAACATTCTGCGAAAAGGAAAGAACATCTCTCAGCCCACATCAGACACATACACACCCTTGAAAAATGGTTCAAGTTTGATGAGCCCAACTGCAGTTTTGAAGCGCGGGAAAATTCAGACGTTATCAGACATGTACAAAATCACCATGGCCATGGTGATGATGCCGAGAAGAAGAGGCTTCTCGCTTAAAGGGGGATCAAACAGGAATTTGTAGCACTACAAAAACGGCTTCGGGAAAACTCTATCAGCGTCTTCAAATCAAAACCAAATATCTTGATCTTGGTCTCATTTGATAGAAAAACGCATGCTCTACAATCTCTACTAAAGCACAGTTTAAAATTTAATAAAAACCTCCCTTAAATTGTAGCCAAAGTTAACACACTTTATAAAGAAACTTATTTTTTATTATTATTATTCTTATAATAGAAACTTATTTTTTTTAGAATAGGAGTTTAGTTTCTTTAGCTGCATTGTAGGCATTAATTTAGTTTCATGATTTCTGTGCATAATTGAACAAATTTCAAAGTCCAAAAGTTAATTTACAGATCAAATAACTTTGAATTATTTGAAAAATGTAAATGTATTCGTCATAAATCACTCAACTGTCCCACAATCAGTCACAATGACATTTATTGTATCATGTAAATTTTATGGTTGTCAAAGAAAAATGGCCATTTTTTTATGGCTCATTTTGGTGGTGACATTTTTACTTATGTGGAATTATCTTTTGTTTCCGGTCTCTTTTGATTTTGATGTTCCAGCAACGTCATTTGATGTTGACTGGTTTGAGCTTTGAGCGTTGATATTTGATCCTGTTGACGATTTCTGTTGTCCATTTCCCGCATGACGGTTCTGAATAGCTGTATTTTCCTGTTGATTGGAATCCAGAGATGATGAACAGTAATTTCACCAGCAAAAGCCAGGAAAACCAAGGTGGCGCCAATGCAGAAAAAATAAAATGCCCCGCGGATCAAATCATCACGAAGAGCAAGTGGAAACGCACCGTCGTCGTCCTGAGTTTTTACGGTTTTTGATGCGTATTCCCAGTCCAAAAAGCGACCTTGTGGCTCGTTTCTGAATTTACTGATCAATCCAACATTTTTATGATATTTCTTGATATTATATTTGCTTAGTTCCTGCCAAAAATGAAAAATCCCGCTGTTAAAGAGTCTGTTGAAGCTTTCAAAGGGCCCGTGAACAAACGGCATAAGAAACATCCAAAACACGGGGCGAACAATAAAATTTTGTTTCATGACAAAAAAGGGTTTTTGAAAAAGCTGTGGAATTACTTTTGAATAAATGGGAAGATCGCCAGGCTGTACGAGTATTCCAATTTTGTCCTTTTTGAAATGCTCCCTCAACTCCTGAGCTGACATAGATTCGAGCTCCAGTGCACTTGTCAGATTCAGCAGTTTTTCAAGATCGTCTACAACGGACAAGCCTTTTTGAGTTGAACTGTAAACTCCTCGCAATTCGCTTAAGGTATTCATGAGCACTGGTAAGGCCTTAGGCCATATGGTTAAATTGTATTTCTGGTCAAGTAGTTCTTGGATTGTCTTGGGTGACCCCGAGGTGAAACTCGGTGGCTTTGCAAAATGGAGACGTAAAATGTGGTGATAAAGAAAATGCATAAAATCCAAAAGGAGTAGAAAAATTGGGTCATCAAAACCGCGTCGTCCGAAATTTTACTGATTTGACTGAGGATGGGCTTGAGGACAAGAAGCGGAATTGGGTCATCCGACACTGACCTCGAGTGACCTTTAACTGGATTTTGACCTTCCGTTTGCGGTTCCACTTCACCTTGACCTTGACCTCCTACTGACTTTGGCTCAGCTTCCGAAGACACGATCAGCGACTTTACCACAGTAAAAGCATTATCTGACAATATGGTCGAGTGACCTTGACCTTTAGTTGTGCTTTGACCTGCTTCTGATTTTGAGTCACATTCCGAATACAAGATCAACGGTCGTTCAACAACAATTGGGGCTAAGTCATCTGACAATGACCTCGAGTGACCTTGACCCTGACCTTGACTTGTACTTGGACCTTCTTCTGCTCGTTCTTTGGATGCTGTACTTTGACCTGCTAGAGCACTGCTGGAGGAGATATCCGTAGTTGACGATGGATCTGCGACCACTTTTACCAAAAATTTGATGAGCAAAATCAGGATAAGCAAGGTGGAGCCAAAAGTAGCCCAAATTTTAGTTTCAAAGGGTGTCAAAAATTGGTGAATCCAGGACCGTTGATCCACGAGCGCGTTCATCCCGTGCAAAACGGACGTCTTTGTTGTTTTAAACATGAAACTTTGTTTATACAGTCCCATTGTCCACATAAAAAAGTCAGCTTTGATGATCCCGTGGTCACACATATCCCGTCCATGGAGCAACGAAGACAACACAGGAATGCCCTCTAGCGTCATATTATGGCGCCTTTTCAAAATCATTGAGATTTTCATTTCAGACATGGCGGGTTCATAAAAACCAAAAACATCCGAAAGTCGAGGGGTCTTGTTGTCAATAAAAGCGAAATACTCTTCGGGCATATGGTAGAAAAACGATTTACTTTGAAGCCAAATTGTTCTTTGGTCAAAATTCTTCTGAACTCGGATTATTTCTTTGGTTACGCTTTTGTGGTTTAAATATTCTGATAAAAAACTTTTAGAAAATTTGAGAAACTCTACAGTTTTTTCTTGGCCTACATTTTTGTGATGAACATACTCGGTAATCCAGCTGCTTTCAAGAGTCCAAATGTCCCTCATACGAATCCAATCCAAAGACCACATAAAGAACCATCGCGGAAAGCTGCAGGTCAGCAATCGAGGATCGTGCCACTTTTGACTGTTTTTTGGGTAAACAAAGAGAAAAATGTCGGAAAACGGATTTGCATAGTAATAAAGTGGCCGGTGATTTTTCCATGGGTGAGTAACATTTTCGGCCATTTCAACGTAAAACGGCCCTGTCCACCAGATTTTTGAAAATAAAGGTGCAAAAGACATTTGAACGAAACAGTGTTCCCGCTCTCCTTCATGTTTTTGTTCACTTGGCGCGTATTTCAAAAATCTGCTTTTCTCCATGGATTTTTTGTAGTCATGAATTTGCAGTTTGAGGTCGAAAATTTGAACCGTGGATTTGAATTTGAATTCAGGATGTTGAGACACTGTTTCAAGGATTTCTTCTACAAAATTATTCAGCTCGTCCGCATCGTGCAGTGTAAATTTGGTTTTGGTGTAGTTGCTTTTCTTCTGGTCGAAATAAGCGGTTGCCATAACAAAGACGCAGCTTTTCAGAGGACGTAAATTTGCCCTGATCCTGTCCAAATTTTGCATGTGAGAATTTTCCAACTTCATTTGCCTCGTCTCAATTTTTCCACATGAAAAGCGGAACAAGGAAACACAAAGGAAAATCCAAATGAAATTCCACATTTTAAAACAGGATAAAATTGACAAAGAAGGATTTTTTATTCTAAGAAATGAGCTATAGAACTCGTAAAATGACTCTTGTGCAGAAATATTATTTGCAAAAACAAGCCAGAAGTCAGACACGGATCATGGATCGATCGTTCTCGAAAAATTGTTTAAACAAGTTGACAAGAGCTGGAACGTTGAATTTAGAATACCCGAGGTAAAACTCCCAAAGGAAAGTTTTCATTCTCAATACTTGTTTTAAATATCCGAGGAGAATTTGTTATTCGTTGTTTATCCAGTTCAAGCCTCGGGTTTCATGTCTGAATTCTGAATGGTCAAAGTCTACAGCGTTTTGCCACAAGTTTTTAGTGCGACATGAAAAATAAAGACGAATTTCTCTGCAGTTGAACAGTTTTGTGTGCACATTGCTGACTGACGTCGAATGATCAAGGAGCGTCTGCTTGTTAATTTATTTACATGAGTAAATTTTGATCCATTTCCTAAAAGTCCTAATTCCATTTAAAAAATGCCTTTTGTTTTCTGCTTTGTTTTTTTCTCTTGTTTTCCGTCTTTGCGTTGGTTGGGTTGCTGCTGGAAGAAAAAGCCTTGGGGCTCGGACCGCACCTTTCCAATTTCAACTAGAACATCAAATGACGTTGCTGGAACATCAAAATCAAAAGAGACCGGAAACAAAAGATAATTTCACACAAGTAAACATGTCACCACCAAAATGATCTAAAATGGCCATTCTTCTTTGACAACCATGAAATTTTTAAAAATTTACATGATACAATAAATGTCATTGTGACGGATTGTGGGACAGTTGAGTGATTTATTCCGAATACATTTACATTATTCAAATAATTTAATTTTAATATTAAAAAATAATTTAATTTTTTAGTCTGCCAATCAATTGAAAGACTTGTCTCAATTTTAGAATCTAGACTCGAACGGCGTAGTAAAAATATGATGAAATTAAATTAATGTAATTGGCAAAGCAGAATACTGTTTTTATTGTACTTAAGGTAGTAATTATTCGATTAAATCATCGAAATTTCGAATATAAAACTCATGTTCTGATTGTGAGATACAGTAGCTCTAGAGTCAAGAGTCGGTTTAAATGTCGTGAAAATGAGTGTGCTGCGTTCGCCTGGTCTTTTTGTATCTATCAAAACTCAGCACATTCGATTCTGAAAGTGTGCTGACCTCTGATGAACCGAAAATACCCGAAAATACCCGGTAGAGGTCAAAGTATAATTTTTTGAGTGTGCTGGTCATCTTTGGTCCTACAGAGGTCAGCACACTCGTTTTCGAATTTTTCGGATATTCGGAAGTGGGACTTTTCGAATTTTTGAGGTCAAAGGTCAGTGTGCTGGGTCAATGGGTGTTTGTGCTGACCTCTGGTGGTCATTTTGAACCCAGGACTGCCAACTTTGGTCCCATATAGTTTCTCACTTCTTTGGTATAATGAATACTTGCAAGGTCTGGCCAAAACAAAACTTCTTCAGGATTATGATGTTTATTAATAAAAGGTATCATTTTTGCCTTCAAACAGTATTTTAGATACCCTGGTGACTTCATGGACCCCTTTTGAATATATGGTGCAGATACGGCTCCGTTTTTATCAATCGCCTGCCAAACGAGATATTTTTCAAAAAACTTCTGTTTTACTTTTCTTTTTTGATCATATTCTACTACAGAGGGGTCTGAGGAATGATAAAATTCCCTTCCTGGAATACTGGTAGGATCAACAGGCACATAAGTCTCATCGTCCATAATAATGATTTTGTTTGACATTTGACGGTATAATTATTTACAGCAATCTTGAACTCGTTGTTCTTGATCTTGAACATATTTTGGAGAAATTTGTTTTACCCTGGCTCTAATCCCTAACTTGTGTACTTTGACATGGTTGAGGTATTTCCGGTTCATTTTCAGTTTTTTGGCTGCTGTAGCACATGTTGTTGATGGTGCATTTTTAAAGATGTTTTTAATGGCAGTCAACTTTTTGGTGGTTGCTTTTTTAGCTGGGCGATTACCAATTTTCTTAAATTTTGCTTCATTTTGTTCAGAAAACTTTTTTATGTAACCGTATATTGTTGATTTTGGATAACCGTCTTTCTGGAAATGACCCCAGGTCACGGAGCTTTTTTTAAGTGCCACGTTATTGTGAAAGTGGATAACTCGATTTGCGAGTTCCTGACCTTGAATTCTATTTATTTGAGAACGGTTCATAATCAATACTTGAAATTTTGGATAATTAAAGTTAATGAACCAAATTTTCGAAATAAAAAATATTTCGCGGCAAAAAATTTGAAAATCAGTGAAATACATGGTG
>JAQGBH010004000.1:0-18157 GCA_034698265.1 Sminthurinus aureus | reverse complement strand
CGTTTGATTTACATGGCGTACATAATAAAGTTTCTAATAGTGTCGCAGCGATACAAAAAGGTAATCTACGGTATTTGGATCCATGATGCTTGAATTTTATGATTTGCATGTTCCATGCTGATTATTTCATGTTTCATGTGAACAAATCGAGTGTAACTAATAGGCACAACGATGAGAGAGTGAGCCTATCTGCTCCAGTTATTTTCCATGCTCTCTAAAATTAGTAAAACCGTTTTCCCTTTGTTTGCAGCAGGATGGAAAGTATTTTATTTATTATTGTTGTGGATTGTGGATGTTCAGAACGCAAATTGTTATGTTTTACCTACCGCAATAATTTATTGTCATTCGAGGTAAAAAATATTATATATTAATTTCTTTATTTATTGACAACTCATAAAATAATATAGAATTTAGAATGTACAATGTACAGCCCAGGTTTAACGTTTTCATACAATGCACTGATAATTCACTTTAACGTATTTGATTATTCCAACACAAGGATCCCCAAAATTTCCATTGGTTGCCATGATATTACAACTCTTTTTAGACTCGCAACTATAAAAAAGGAAAAACAGATACAAACAAATAGCAATAAAATAAACTTATGATAAACACAGTTGTTAAATCTGAATCACACAAAATACAAACGACAAACGATTTCGTCAAAATTCAACATACTGTTTCTGGAGAACTTGTAAGTCGGTCTCTTTGCCCACGCAATTGACGGCCTTGGAAAATTTGTTGTTGTTGAAGAACCGTAAAGATCCGTTACAAACCTCGTTGGACTTGCGACCATAATAACCACTGTTTATTTGAATGGTTCCTGTATCATTCAATCAAAACAAATGTTCAAAGATTAGAAAATTCTATCTAACAATAAGTATTTTCTTTAGCAGTCACAGCTTCCAGCTCAATTTTAAATTTTCAACTAACCGATTTCACATTGAAGCGTCAAAAGAGTGTATTCGCATGCAATGACTCGGCGAATTCCTATACAAAATATAAAATTATTTTACGTTCAAAGTTCAAAATGTCCAATTGAATTTCATACCGTTTAATTCAATGAACACATTTTTTAGCTTGCACAATGCAAAAGTTTTTTTCGTATGTTTGATATTTGACTTGAGATTTGAGAGTTGAGCTTTTACCACCAGTAGCCTCAACATATTCTGAAAGGGTTGTGTTCATCTCATGTAATTCCTCTCGAAGATGCTGTGATTCTCTCTCCATCATTTCAAATTTCTGTTCCATTGATCCCAAGCGTTTAACGGCATTTTCAAGCTTTTGAATCTTTGAGTCCTCTTCTACTTGGTTTTCATTTTGATTTTGATTTTGATTTTCAATCTCATTTCCGATTTCATTTTCATCTCTGTTGTTATGATTTTCAAGTTCAAGGGATCGTTCGGATTTTATCGGGGCTTCAGTGAATTCTTGCTTTGCATCAGTGACAATGGGTTTCGGGCTTGGACTTTGATTCACCTGGTCATTAGCTTGATCTTGAATTTCTGGAACTTTGTCTGGTTGAACAGCTGCAGCTGCCGCTGCTGCAGTTCCTTCGTCCGCATAACCATCAGCTATAAATACTTCCGCCTCTGAAAAATAATAAAAATGGAAATTTTTAACTAGTTCGTGTAATTATTTTGCTTAAAAATAGAATATTAAGTTACCAAAAACCTTTCAAATTTCAGTTTTCACCTGGCTTTGAAAGAGTTGAAGTGGGGCAAAAAGCTAGGAGTGAAATCAAAGCAAACGAAAGAGGAAGTACACGAAACGTCGACATTTTTCCTGGACAACTTTTACCAAACTGAAGTACAAAAGTTTTTATGTGGACTCTAATTGAAATGGGTAGTGAAACTCTGAGCTCTCATGAAGCAAAACACGTGAGTGACGAATCTTCTATTGTATAAAATATGAAAATATGATATATGGGATATTGGTAATAATAAATGCCGTGATCCACTAATAATTGACTACATGCAATTGCTCATCTATTTTCAATTCATAATCTAATGACAAACCTATAAAAAAGTCAGTATACGATAAAATAGGTATAAAATTAAGAATGGGAAATTATTTTAATTAGAAATGGTCAGTTGAAAAATAACACGCAAAAGGCAAAAATATTTACGTATAAGATAGGTAAAAGTTTTTGATACTCATTTGCAGATATGTACTAAACTTATTTATCCTTTAAATATTTTAAATGTTATCATTCATCGCATAACATAAATCCCCGACACGAAAACAGTTTATGTTTTGTAATGTGTTTGAAATTTGAATGGATTTTGATTCTGCTTCTGTAAAAAGTAGAAAGTAGAAATCACCGGTCATGGTTCATGGTTAAATATAGAAAAGGCATTATGACATCGGATTAGTGTTTTAAATATAGCGTTGCATAAAGAAAAGGGAAACATTCATATATACGCATTACAAGCATTGAAATTTGAAATGAATAATAATTTTCACGTTTCTTAAATACAGGGGAAAATAAATAGGAAATATTCATGCATGACAAATTTATGGATATTTTTCTACAAAGGGACAAATAATATTGTGTTTTGTGTTGATGAATTCTTTATGTATTTTAGAAATTAGAAATTAGAAATCCCACTAATACCTAACTTAGAACTAAATGGATAAAAATATTGCACATTTCTCTAGTAAAATCAATTTTATTCATCGTCCGTGTTTTAGCACACACACACATTTTTGCAAATAGGAAAAGCATTGCAAATTGCAACATGTGAATTATTGAGGTATTGAGGTATGTTAAAATGGTCCAGGAAATACTGATATTGTAAATAACAAAATGCACATTAATGAATTTACATACGCAAAAATGAAACTACCATAAATTGTAAATTGCTCGTGTTGTATTCAGTATTGTACCTGGTAAATCGAGGGAACAGATCGTTTGAATTGGAGGACTTTCTTATATAAAATAAGAAAAATCTTTACTCCATGAAATAGATGTTGGCTACTGGTTCATTGACTGTAATCTGTAATATGATATTTATTATTTATTGTTGAATTTTTTGTCTTTGTCTTTGTTTCAACTTTCAACAATGGGAAATGGGTACATGTACCATGTATGTATTATGTATGGTACGGTTGAAAATGAAAGGGAGCGCAATCTTAGCAAAAGTGATTACGGAATAGTATTATATATAATATTATGGTTTATGGTTTGAGCTTTGAGCTTTGAGATCAAACTTGATATTGTACATATGATAAATGATGAATAAAAATTGGACATGTTTTTTTTATTATCCATCAAAATTAAATTTGTTTTTTCTCACACTGTGTTACACATTTACACATTAGACAGTAGACATTACACAAATGAGCAGTCAGTTTCTTGCTTTGAACAAATAAGTAGTATTTATCCATATACCTTTTTGCATGCAAGTGTCCTCGAGCCTCGAGCTTCGAGCACAAAGTGCATTATAACACTACGCAGTACACAGTTTCCAGTGGACATTGTACTTAAAAAAGTATTGCCGATTCACATGTTTTTGTACATACATACATAAGACCAGTATTTCCACTACTACTCCTTGCGTAATCCGTCAGAATACAAAACACAAAACACATGCATAACAGTGCTATGATAACACACAACACACAAGGAAGGCAAATACACGTGCAAATTTTTATATTGGAGCTGGAGGCTCTTTTCTTCACCGTCGTCTCATCATCCTGTGTTTTCCCACACTTGCCATTTTATTATTATGCTTTTGATCACTGTACATACCTCCAATCTGATATCTGCATCATATCATCATCATAGCATAGTCTCAAGTCAATTCACGACGTCAATGGTCAGTGGTAATGCCAATCTACGTCTGGTTTCTAGTTCCGAGAACAAATTTTCTCAAATTGAAATACCATGTACAAAGTTTAGAAACAATCTAGTCTCGTCTGCTCATTTTCCTTTATTTTCTTCCGTTTTCCTTGTTATTGATAGTCAATAGTGAAGACAAATGACAAATGGTTTTTCATCTAAGGACAAAAATAGCATTCTGTTTCAAGTTTCAACATTTTATCAATCAAATAAAAATTGTGTTTGACGTTTGACAGTGGTAAAATTGTGTAATAAAAATGCTGTGGGAAGTGTTTGTTATCACAATCTTTTTCTATACATTTTTGAGTGTAATTACTCGAAACGGAGACAGAGGAGTTTCAAAAAGGGTAAAAAAATCCAGACTTCCACCAGGTAAAAATTATTAAATAAAAATTATGGAATATGGAAGTTGGAATAAACAAAGCGAAGTATAAACAAAACATTTAATAATTTGATTCTTCAATGTGCTACTTTAAAATGTAGAGCCATGGGGACTACCAATTTTGGGACATTTGCCTTTCATGGGTACAGATCCAACTTATACACTACTCAGGTGGAAGAAGCGTCTTGGACCTGTCATTTTTACTCGGCTCGGAAGTTTCCCGTTAGTTTCATGATACTGTCATAAAAATTTATTTATCTATTTGAGTCAAGGATTTTTGAAAATACAGTTTAAATATAATAATTTTACAGAACTGTGATACTGAATGATGCAAAGTCGATACGAGAAGGTCTTGCAATGGCGGAATTTGCTGGACGTCCGCATTTCAAAGTGGCTCTTGAAGTTTCTGACAAAAGAGGTAAACCTGACGACAGACGAAGATTGACAATGCATAATGAATATCAAAATGGAACATGAAATTTCAGAATTAACTTTTCTTCTTTCCATTTTTGGGATTTCAATCTGTACACATACATACATACATGTTTAATCAAAACCGTTTAATATTCTATATTCTAGGAATTGCATTTGCTGACGGTATTCACAACATGGAGCAACGGAAATTCATGATAAAAAATCTGAGTGATGGTCGTTATTCCCTAGTGCATAAGGTGGAAGAGGAGCTTCTCCTCCTCATAGATCAAGTTAGGAGGTCCGCAGCGGAAAATGATGGTGTGATCAAAGTGAATCATTTATTCACTCTTAGTATTATCAATTCCCTGTGGGGTGGTCTCATGGGACGCACATTCCGAACGGAGAAAGAACAAGCAGAAATTAATCATCTCATCCATATTCTTCAAGAAAAGTTTGTTGCTTATTTTTTTCTAATCGGTTTTGAATTTTGACCTTTGAATTATGACAGCTCACTTGCTTATCAAGTTTTAATACTGTAGGTATAATTAAAGTGCCATTCAAGTTTCATTTATTTAATTGATTAAATAATTAAATCTCGTTTTTAAGGTTGGTTAAAGCAGATGATATGATGGCAAAAGTGGCTACTTTTCTCCCCTGGTTGGACAATCCACTGCGTCTCTTTGGACTTGGAACAGCGCGCCATTCATCAGTGATCAAGGAAATCTATGCGTTTAGTGAAAAGGAGGTTGAAAAGAGTCTCAGAAACTATGAGAGTGAGAAAGAGTATCAAGACATCATTTCACACGTGTACAGGAACAAAGTGGAGGCCACAACGGACATTCAATCCAGTTTTCATGAAAAACGTAATAATTTTTCAATTTTCAAGGGAAACCTTGACAAATTCTTTAATATTATGAAAATGAAATGATTCTTTTAAAAGCTTTTATTATGAATAATTATTATGATAAATGATGAGCATTTTTTGACGGTTTTTCATTATAAATATTGGTTGGAAATTTGTAGATGAGACGCAAAAATTCACATTTGGAGACTGTTTCATGGCAGGTATTGATTGATTTTATATTAATTTTATTATTGTTACATTATTAATTATGGTAAAATACCAGAATATGAATTTATTGAGGAACACTCTGTATGCCCTCAAGTTTCAATACTATAGCCAGCAATCTTATGGTTGTATTACCTCTTGAGATGTCATTCCTCTGTGGTTACTATTCAAGTCAATTTTAAATTGCAGTAACAATTTCAATTATAATTGTACAATGTGGGATTTTTTACTCGTCATTTTCTGGTTAAAACAAGCTATCTCATGTTTAATTTGGACATAAAACAGAGTAGCAGTAACAATTTCAAGTACATGTAAAATTATGATGTACAACAAAAACCTTTCTTGGCAGGTATTGAAACGATTGGTGTGAGTTTAGAATGGCTCGTCCACTACATGACAGAACATCCAGAAATTCAACACAAGTTTCAGCAGGAAATTGATGATGTACTTGGATCACATCACAGAGAAATCAATGGAGAATCACAAAGATTACCAACTTTGGAGGATCGTGAGAAAATGCCATATACACGAGCAGTTCTGAATGAACTTCTCCGATTTGCATCCGTCGAGCCTCTGGCAATGTACAGAATAGTGGAACAAGTAGATTTCCGCTCCTACACACTCCCAAAAAATACACTTGTGATTGCCAATTTACACGGAGCTCATTTTGATGAGGATGTGTGGAAAGATCCGTCCAATTTCAGACCTGAGCGATGGCTTCAAGACAATGATAATAATGAACTATCCGAAAACTTGGTGGCATTTGGATCGGGGAAAAGAATTTGTATAGGTCAAACTTTTGGACGGGATGCTCTTTTCTTGATGGCAGTTGGACTGATGCAAAATTTTAGTGTGGAGAAAATCCAAGGCGCGCCAAAAGTCAAAAAAATATTTGGACTTGAACTCGTTCCTACTGAATTCAGTGTCAGATTTAAATGCAGAAAGAGTTGTAATGTGTAATTAATATTATTTTTAACTATTTTTATATTTTAATTTTTTATAATTTATTTACCAAAAACCAAAACTATATGCAAATAAATGACAAAGAATGAACAAAATAAAAATACACACATTCAAAATTCAAATTCCACATTATATACATACACAAAATATCAATATTTTTTACATCAAAGTCAACCATTCAGTAGGAAATAAGAAATATTAGTCATGGTTCATAAAAGCATCAAGTATCTACATTATGAATGACACCTTAATGGAATAGACTTGTTTCTTGTTTCCCTTCTCCAATTTCATTTTCCGTCCGTCTTAACTAATCACGAATGGGGAATCACATACATAAAAAATGAAGCAATTGATCGATGCTCAACGTCCACATATCAAATACCGGCTATCCGATTTCCTCGTTTGGCAGCGTCATGAATACCTGTAACCTGTAGTATGTGTTTAACTTTTACTGTAAACCGTAAACAAGGTTATGCGAACGTATTTTCTACTTTATACATATATATTGAATTTTATATATATGTGCATATAAATTATATTTTAGGTACATTTTTAAGCAGAGTGGAGCCAAACGGAGGATTTTGTTTTCCATTTTATTTCAATTATTCAATCATTTATTTCAAGGAATGCAAATGGAATGGAAAATATAGCAAATACAGATAAAACATTGATTTTATTGAGTTTACTGGGTTTGTGGTTTGTGGTGAGCTCGAGTTGTTGTGGAAACACCGATGTTTCTTCAGAGGACACGTTTTGACTGACACACAAATTAAGAAATATATATGTTGGCCCATCGTCGGTCCTCAACTATTAACTTTCAACTTCTGTTTACAGCTTACAGCTCCGTGTTCAGCCTATGGGTTTTTGTTTTGCTATCTAGTATAGAGTATAGAGAAGACAGGCAGAATTTTGTTAACTTTTTCTTAGACTTTCTCTGCTTTCTTAAAGCTAGGCTCAAAATTTATCTATACACTTTTCACATTCCAAACTACACTGTTCGCTCCACACTCCACACTCTACGCTCTGCACACAGTCAGTAACAACGAACAAAGAACAAAGCCTTCCTTCTCTGCTCATGTTATATAGATATTAGATACTAGATGGGTATCGTAAAGTGAACGCATGTTTTACACATAAAAACGTGTACAGCAAGCTACAGGTGAAATAGCTATCGAGACTGAGACTCTAGACTCTACAGTCTAGAGTCTAGACTGCAGACAGGATGGAAGAAGATCCTTTGAGTCCTTTCGCATCTTCATGTAACTGGTACATTTGCTCATATTGTAAAAAGACATTCCCTTCAAAAGCCAAATGTAAAATTCACAAAGAAGCAGTGCATCGGAATGAAATTATATGTAAGAGAGAGAAAAAACGAACATGCTCAATGAGACATGTACAAAATCCTAGAAATGAACGTTTACACTGTATGAACTTGGAAACTAGTGATACGGGTAAAAGTGATATCTGTCCAATCCCCCATTCGAATTTACAAACATCAGCATCAGCAGCAGAAGAAGAAGAAAAAGTAGTGAGTGATGATGATGAAGTAGTGGTAGAGAAAGTAATAGTCAGAACTCCTCAATCTGGCTCATTTATTCACTCTGTCGTTTTTATACAGGAAGATAATGTGATTATTGGACAAGTGGTTAGAGAATCTGTAGAGTGTTGTAAGGAATGTGTAGCTGAATGTGAGAAATCAGCTGTGACAACCCAGACTCCAGTTGAACATTCAGGACAGAAAAATATCTGTGACACAGTTCAAACTGATCCGAATGTTGATTCCATTTCAACCTCAAGTTCAAGTTTACAGGCTGACCCAGTTCCAATTCCACCTAGACCTCAAACTCCAGTTCCAACTTTAACTCGACTTCGACAACGAGGACAAGATCGTACTGTAGATCCAAGTCGTGATCAAATCACCATACTTAATGGTATTAGGTATATTAAATATTAAAATTGCATTATAAGAGCTGTAGCCTGTAGCATAAACAAAAAGTATGCTGGTAATGATTCATGATGATAATTACTTTATTCAATTTGTTACTAGGTGACCCACTACTGTATCAATGTAATGTATGTATGAAGAAATTCAAAACCAAGGCTCACATCAAATACCATAAATTTTGTCGGAATGGAGAGAAAGCAATTTCTAGAAGAAGTAGTAGTAGTAGTAGTAGTAGTGAAGACTCCAATTCAAGTAGCTTAGAGACGGTTGATGGTAGCGTGTTTTTGGAAGATGATTGGTCCAATTCTAGTTCTGAAGAAAAATCTGAAAAATGTACAAAACCAGAAGCTAAAAAGAAAAAGAAACGAAGTCCCATCACTATCCATGAGCACATTACTGTTTTAAGTGGTAAAACTTGGTTTTTTTAGAAAATAATAATTCTCAGTGCTGTATGATAACCTGATTACTTTTCATCTATATTTATTGCACTGATTACAAAGTCTCGTGTAATCAGTAACTGAATACATTTTTGACAAAATTCAAGTTTTCTACAATCACAGGCTAAAAGAAGCTTTTTTTTGTAAATATCCAAATAATCTGAACTTTTGAATTACTATAGATTACATGGTTAAATATACTGTTATATTGCTGTGCAATCTCAATATTATAGTAAATCAATTCTATTGTTTGTTTTGTTGAAAAGAAGGAGATCCACTATTATATCAATGTAATGTATGTATGAAGAAATTCAAAACCAAGGCGCACATCAAATACCATGAATTCTGTCAAAATGGAGAAAAACCCTACAAATGTTCTGAGTGTGGACAAGGGTTTATTGCAAAATCTCATTATGAATACCATTTACGGACACACACGGGTAAATTGTAAAAACTTTTAAAGATTGACAGATATAATTTACTTTCAAAGTATCGTTAATGATAATGAATAATAGTACCTAATACATAATAGCATTATAAAAAACCAAACATATTAAAAGAAGCTTTTATTTTACAGGTGAGCGTCCTTATAAATGCCCAACCTGTTTTAAAGGTAACCATTCACCAGTTTAAAATACAAATTTGTGAAAAAACTCACTGATAATTGATAACGTATTTTTAAAACAGAAAACGGATTTGTCTCATTTTTTTTTGTCTAGGTTTTAATCAAAGGGGTAAAGTCACAAGACATATGAGGTCACACACCGGAGAAAGTAAGTTTTTGATTAGAAAATTAAAAGCAGATTGTTATGCATTATGTATATTGATTTAAACTATAGTTATGATCATCAATATTTGAATACTGTTTTGAATTTGAATTGATATTTTCAGAACCATTCATTTGTCAACAATGCTCACGGGTAAGTCATGTTTTTATATTGAAGTGAATTTTGAGGTACTAGTATATAAGATAAAGGATAAAGTAACACTTTCGGTTTGATTTCAGGGATTTGCCAACGCCCAGGCTTTAAGATCACACACGCTCATTCATACTGGTAAGCTTAAATGTCTTTATTTTAGTAAAGCCTGTATACTACAGAATTTAAAAAAAAGAAAACCAATTTATAAAACTGTTGTATTCATTCCTTTTTGTTTATTTGGTTCTCTAAATTGTAAGTTTTATAAATTTTCTCTATTTTTACCACCAGGGGAAAGACCATTTGCATGTCAGTACTGCAATAAACGTTTCACTGGCATGACCAATTTAAAGAAACATGTTATCACCCATACTGGTAAAATTTCCATAGTATTTTTTAGTATTCACAATAATCAATGATCTAGTCTTGGGGTTTTCAGACCTGCATAATCTATAAAATCTGGGCTACCGTGTTGTATAAGTTGTTTGTTGAATATCCCAAGTACCAGATAACATATCTGCAGTTTTATTACAGTTTCTTGGGATATTCTCAACTTTGATATTCTGTCCACAATCAACTTATAGTTTATAGTACGATAAGTCAAAATTGGACAGATTATACAGGTCTGCTATTTTTGTATCGTTGTAGGTGAACGTCCATTTTCGTGTGTTCATTGTAAAAAGAGGTGAGTTATAAATTCTATTTGGAATTTGGAACTGTATTTCTGTATCACACACAAACAATCAGCTTATTATATAGTATTATTAAATATAATAATATTATGATTGTATTTTATTATATATTATATGTGATATAAAAAATAATGATGTCATGGTTCATGGGTATCGAATTTGGGGCAAATCGTTTCTATTCTCTGCATTACGCAGTTCTATGTTTTGAAATCAAAACTTTGGAAATAAATAAATAAATGCATTACTAATGATTAATAATTATTGAAAAAATTGAGTAGCTTTGGCCTCAAATGGACATTGGACCTACATCTTAGAACACATTCTACAGAGAGACCTTTCGCATGTGACCAGTGTAGCCGTAAGGAACAAAGCATTTTTTTGGCTCATTAAAATAATAAACATTTTTTTAAAAAAATCCTCCATTGTCTACCTTTATAAATTTCAAAATTGTAAACAACTCTTTTTTCTTTTTGTAAAAATAATCATTTAGGTGCATTCTCCAATAGTAAAGACTTACGTCGACATTTGGTTATCCATAGTGGAGAACGTCCTTTCAAATGCTGGATTTGTGGTATGTGATAATTATTATTATTGTTTTTTACTACTTCTGCTTGAAGCTCGAATGTTTAGTTATATTATATAACTTACATAGCAATTACATAAATATAAAATTAAAATAAACAACAGAATGTTCCACAATTGACACATGAATAAATCATTACATTGAGACTTACATTATTTTATGCTTTAATGATTAGTGATAGCAGTACTATGGCAATTGGCAATAACAAAAGTATTGCCGTTGTATCTTATTTTTTAATTTATAAAAATATACGAACAAGTTTTATTTTTACAGGTACAGCATTTCGGAGAAAGGATAATCTGGATCGTCACATCAAAAATACTCATAATCAACCAAGAGAAGTCGCAAAACAGCTTGCAAACGAGTAATAACAATTACTAATAATTAGTAACTTTTAGCTAATTATTTATTATAAGCTAATTACTTGTTACTCTAAAAATTTATTTATCCAAACATCAAAGTCTAGATGTAATGTAATAAACTTTTGTCTACTTGATTTTATAGGGCTGCAGCAGAATACATGGCAATGAGTAAAAATCAAGCTAACCCAAAACCTACTTCTTCAAGGTTGCAAAATATTTTAAAATCCATACGTATTATAAAGATAGGAAATAAGAATGTACTGCCAAGAGCTATGCAAAAAATATTTTATCTGTACCTATAAGTCGTAGTTTTGATAAAATGGCTCGAAAATGTTATATAGATATATAGTAATTGCTGAAATCCCTTTTATAATATTATATATTAATTTTACCGTATCCAACTTTTATTTTATGATTAACTACAGATATAAAAGAGTGGAATATGTAGCCAAGTATATTCCATTGTTGCTATTAGCAGAAGTGCAACATATTATTATTCCAGTCTTATCTAGGAATTTTATTAGTTTACCAAAAACAAAAATGTAATTTAAAATTAGAAATGAAGTATAAGTAAACTGTGTTTTCTACTTGTAAATCTGTAGTAAATCTCATGACGCTATACCAGGAACTTCTTCAAGGGTATCATCAGCAGTTGGTCGCTCTGGTAAAAGAATGACTAGTAAAACTGTTTCGAAACGAGCTAATCCTTCTGATCTCTCTCCGTCTTCTTCTCCAAATCCTGAATCCGAAGTCCAAGGTAAAGACATATACTTAATCGAATAATGTAAATATAAAATACATATAAACAATAAAATGCATTTAAGGTGTATTTTATTGGTGCAAATCCAGTATTGTCCTTTAATTTCAAATTTAAATCAATCCGTATAGTAATTTCATCTACTTTTAATGGAATTGTAACAAGTATTTCCTAGAACCGAAACAATAATAATAGTGCCTTCCTTAGCCATTCTACAGATGATTTTCCTATTTTTAATTTTTACTACCTTATTCAACATTTTTCATTTGCCATATTCCTTAATCCCAAAATCAAAATGGTAGTCAAGATTTAAGATACTTAGTTAGAGTCTTTGATCATTTGACAAAAAATATAAATGCATAATATGGATCTTATGTTTTGTCTATAGATTTGTACGTACTTCCCAATGGACAGAATGACATTGATGTAAATGAATTGGATTGTAATGATTCAAAAGCGGAAGAAGTTGTAGACAGTGATTTTGATGAAGTGAAGGAATTTGACGGATTAGCTGAATTACGAACAGTTCCTTCAAGCGAATGGCATAAACTTGAAGGATTGAAAATGCTTCAGATTGCAAAGCATAACAATGGAGACTCTTCAGATAATGATATTATCGTCAAATCCAATGTAAGTACTGTAGTTTATAGTTAATATATTATTAAATAATAATTTTAAAGTTTGTTATTACTGTTACATGTTACACATTGTACGTCGTGCTGTATGATATGCTTTTAAATCTTTTTTAATACTACTTTTTTTAACCCTTATTAGAAAAAAGTAAAAGGTAGTAAAAGTTATTAAAAAAGATTCAAATTAATTACATAACTATTGTATAATATGTACTCTCATAGCATGAACGTGCCATAGACGAGTTGGAAACAATGGCTCAAGAACATTCATCATCAAACTTTGGTCTTACTGTTACTGTTTTGTATGAAGAAGATGGACGATCTCAGTATATTTCTGAAAATCAAGTACTCTCTATAAATAATAGTACAGAACAAGCTAAAACAAAGCCAAAGGTACGATCAGACTGAACAGATGACTTTTTGTTTTGTATAACAACAACTTCCAGTTGTTGAAATATAATTTATATATATATATACATGTGCTCTGTACCATTTTTTGTTAGGGTATTGACTTTACTTAAAATGTGTTTTTAATACATATTAGGTAATTATATCTTATAATTTCATTTATATTTTCTTTCTTTCTTTCTGTAGATCTCGAACAATTTTTACAACACAAGCCATGATTCTTCGACAACAATTCAGAAATCCTCTTTGAATGAAGACCTCGATAATTCTACACCAATAACGTTAGGCATGAGTAATGCTTCTAACATTCTTACCAATAACTCGTATTCAGTAAAAACATGGGATCCAAATTTATCCACAAATATATCTTTACACAGTTCGCCAGGGAATAACGTTACTGATACAGAATTAATTCAAGCAGACGTAATAATTTGTGACAATAATAAGGCACAACAAAGTGAACAGGATAAACTCAATATAAACAAGAACAAGGAAATTTCTGTAACACAAGATCAGGCAGAAACAAGAACAAGACCGTTTATCAAGAATTCTACTAGAGTCGAGGAAAAAATTGAGCATTCGAATTTAAAAGAAAATTCTGATAATAATAACCATACATGTGCACAACACAAAGGTGTTCAGAGTAACAACTTTGATAGCACTGTAATTAATAAAAATTCGGATGAATTGAAAGCATGCAATTTATCTTGCAATGGGAGTGATAGTAGTAATGATTCCTGTAGTCAGAAGAAATTGGATTTACGGGAAGAATTACAGGAGAACCATATTCTGAATAGGAAAAAGTTACTTCCAAACGGTGATGACAGAGAGTTAAATGAAAATAGTTGTAGAATAAACAACAACAATAAGTCCTTGGTGAATGGTTTGTCAACAGAAGACCTTTCAAATGTCATCAATGTTTCTTCAGAAAATATTATGAATAGGAACAAGTTAAGAATTAAAAATATCCAAGGAAAGGAACTATTAAAACTAACAAAAACTAGAGTAGGAAATTATATGCAAAGAAATGAAGTTACCGTTAACATGTTTCAAATTCAACAGAATACGAAGGAAGTATCATCATCATCATCATTTGTACAACAACATGACATTAATGAATGTGGAGAAAATGGAAATTCTAACATAAAAAATCCGAGGTTAAACGATAGTAATAGTAGTAGAAGTAGTAGTGGTGATAACGATAAAGTGAACTACACAATCTTAAACAATCAGTTACAAAGTGGAGAAAATGAAAATACTAATAATGGTTCAAGAATAAATAAAAGTCAACCTCAACAACTAGGAGTTTCGGTTTCTAACAAACATCATGAGATAAAATCTACAGATATTGGTTCTTTTAAGTCTATTTCAGAGCCCAACAACGTCTGTTCATTACCAATTATTGGATCCATTCTGCCAACTACAGCAACTACTGTGAATTCATTTCCACCGTCTCACGTCCGTATTGTGAATACTAATGCAAAAATGTCCACTACTCAACAGAGTTGTAGCTCTACAACAACAACGACAACAAATCCTTCTACTAGTTGTTTCAACCAATTATCACCAACTCATTCATCAAATAATTCAACAAGACTTCCTCAAGACTTGTCAGCATTAAGTAATAAAAATGTTAGTGAAAACCCCAATTTCCGATTTGTATACAATCCTGAGGAATCTCATTCAAGTTCATCATCATCAAGTTCTCCATTACAACCATCCTTTCGATTTATATACAATAATGGAGAACCTGTTTCAGATGATACAGAATTATCAGAAAATAAGATGCGTATTGTTTATGCTCGTGCTTCAGGTTAGTATTAATGTTTAAAAGATGCAAGGATAAGCAGTAATAATAATAATAATAATAATTAATAAATAGCAGACCTTCATAATTTTGTTAACAAACAACTTATGATACCAAACTTGAATTTTAAGAAATTATAAAGGTCTGATAAATAAATAGTAATAATTTTATAATTATTGTTTTACTAGTAAATTAATATAAACTATAATTATTTAAATTTTAAATTCATTTAAAATTTGTCTTCTTTGTTTTTGGCCTCAGCTACAGCAGAGCCTCATGATAGTGATTCAAATGAACCTCAAAAAGTTAGATTGGTCTTTGCAGAAGCAGTTGGTATTGGTACTACTCCGGATGATTCGGGACAATTACAATTAGTTTACACTTCAACTACTCCTAATCAACAAATTTTTTGTGGTCCGAATCAAAATGTTAAATTGTCTACTCCAAAAATAATCACAGCTGATAGTAATGCAGAAAATATTCAAAGGCTTTTTGCTCAACGACAAGCGACAGCGACTGATGATAATAATTCTGTTCCAATTGAAGTCTTGTACAAAGAGAATGGAACTGTGATGGCTCAGACAATTGGTGGTCAACCCGAGGGTCTTAACTGGCTTAAACCAGACTTGAAACAGGCCACGTTTAACTGTGGGCCGGAAAAATATCCTTCATCATCAACATTTTCTGTAAATACTCATGATTCAACCTCATCTTGTACTGATCTTGTCAATCATCACAACTATGCTGCTTTCCCTTCTACTACAAGCAACACTAAACGTTTACGTACATCACCTCACGCGATGTTTGATGACGAAACTGATGGACTTCATGCTCTGGCCAGAGCCGCTGCTTCACGACGAAGCACCATTGAGGTAACAATAGATAAAAAATATTAATGAATAATAAGTACTTAGCATTTAGGACTTATGATTATTTATTATACATATATTACATATTATTATTGTTTATATTATGTTAGCATTTAGAAGTACCTATGTGCTCAATCATATTATAGTATTAATCTTATCTATTCTATTGATGTTTCTAAATGAAACAAAGCTAAAAGGCATAAACATATTTTTTATTCAACTTTTATAACTCACGGAGCACATTTGTCATATGAAATTTGTCCTTTTCTAAACATGTTTTGTTCTAAAATGCTCAAAATTCTTCTTTGTTTTAAAAAGGCTGAAGCAGATGCACAGCAGCGTGCTGCCGTAGCAATCGCAGGTAAACTAAATATATAAAACGCATTTTGATGCACTATGATATCTAGACATTTTTCTAACGTTTCAACCAGTGTGAATATGGTGCATTTTACAGCCACATGACTAAAGTGTTTCTTAATAACTACATCTTGAGTCTAAAAATAAAATAAAATAATTATGTTGAGAACTTATAATAACAATAATAATTATTGCACATTCTTTTGTTACGCTATTAGCTGTGGGTCAAGAAGCAAGGAACAAGCGTCATCAGGAAATGCAGGAGAGAGTTACAACGATACTTCCTCATCCTTTGAATGTCAAAAAAGAATCAATTCCTCATCAAGGACCTAGAAAACGCTATTTGTCTCAACTAACAGATTCACAAAAATAATTTTTTAAAATAAGATGCTTTTTGCACCATGAAATGTAATTATTACTGTGTCATTATCTAATGCCTAGATTTTTAAATATCGATTCACCGACATCAGGTAATGTTCAACGTTTTTTTTTTTTTTTTTTTAAAAAATAAGTATTTACTCTTGTACTATGCTAATTTGTTTATAGGAAAAACAATGATTGAATGTGCACTATAGTAGCCTTGAAATTTCAACATTTCTAATTATGTTAGTTGCACACCATTAAAATGTATTATTATTGTGTAGATGGAACTTAATTTTAAATTTACTATGTTCATAATATAAGTTATTCCAGATTTTTTGTTCATACTGTTTTCTTGCTTATGATTATTATACAAGATGTTTTATATGTTACTTATACTAAATGAATCCCTTTTCTAGACTACAGTAACTAATGCGTAATGCGTACTTTATGCATCTCCATGTGTAATTACCATTACAACTTGTTTATCCATATTATGACTGAATAATAATACTATTTTCAATTGCTTTGAAAATATAATAATAATAATAATTAATCTCATTTGATTTTGATTTTACAACTTGTACCAAATTGTTTTGACTGTACATATTATTATTTATTATTAATTAAACAAGAAACATGTCAAGATTATTTTTTATCAGAAGAACTGGTGTTGGTAGAAAATATATTTAGTATGAAATACAAAGATTTCTCCTTGCTGAAATAAAAAATAAAGATAAAAATCACTATACTAAATAAATAATATATTACCGATATAATAATCAGAAGTATCCCATTTTGATTTTTGATTGATGTCAGATGTTGATTTTGATTTATCAAAACGTACTTGTGCTCAAAACGAATTGTTTTTTATTGTAAATGCAGAAAATATGAAAATATTCATTATTGATTTTATTAGGTTCATAATATATAATATTATGTATTATGACTTATGACATCAAAGATCAAAGCATGAGCAACGGAAATGTAGTTTGATGTAATTGGTTTGAAAACTGATTTAATTTATAACATACATGCATAATATATATTTTTTACATTTTCATTCATAATACTACATAATACATACTATTCTTCTAAAATGTTTAGAACTACATGATTTTTTTCCAGTTCAGTTTTCACTAAGTATTACAAAAACTAGGTCACATTTAATATCCTTTAACTTATAAATGTATGTTTTATTACTTTAATTGTAATTATATTCACGAAAACAGAGGAAAATTAGAACATTTTTTAATTATTATCTTAAAAAAGTCATCGCTGTATTTTATATTCAAGACTAGAGATTGATAAGTACATAGATGGAACACTTTGGAACTAGAAATGGATAGGTACATAGAC
>JAQGBH010003999.1:0-18159 GCA_034698265.1 Sminthurinus aureus | reverse complement strand
ACTAGATAAAACGGACTTTGCAGACCACTGCGTACCGATACAGTACCGACACTGAAAATTTTAGAGTTTCAGCCCTGACTATATTAGAATATAATATAGTTACTGTTCTTTTCAAATAATAATACAGAGTACAGAGTCCATTACTTTCCAAGTTCCAAGTTCCAGTCTAAATGAATTGATTAGATTAGGAAGAATAGTAATAATTATTTTTGTTTATCCTTCTAATTTGTGTGTTGGGCATTTATTGAACGTTGAGGTGAGAAAGGTGAGATTTGAGAGATTTTTGTTCGTCTTTGGTCTTTGCGGTGGTTTTCATATAAATACCAGGTGAATCTCGATGAACAGTATCACATCTCGTCTGCTGCTTCTTCACTTACAACATTCAGAAACCAGAGAGTTGAAAATTCATTTATTTTTTGTGAAATAAATCAAATTTTCCAACCATTTTCAAAACATTGTAAGATTTACAAGCCAAGCAGCCGTCTTAGCAAAATGGTATGATAACTTTTATTTTTGACAATAATTATTTTCGTTTTTCTTTCTTTTTTTCTCATTATTTTGGGTTTTGGAATACAAAAATTCAATAAGAATCATGTTCTTTTCTTTTATTTTCAGAAGAGTATTATTTCTGTTCTTTTGATGTTCGTGGCTCTTAGTAGCTGCCAAAACACTCGATCTTACCAGGATTATGCCCAAACGGCAAGAGCAATTCCCTACGCACCACCACAATCTCGTGCTCAAAACCAATATGTGCCTCCAGCTACCACAACAACAACCCCTGAACCACTCAGAACAGCTCCACCAACCCGCCAACATTATTCAGCTCCAGCACAAAGATCCTACTCACAAGCTCAATATGGACAACAGATGCGAGTGGCTGCCATAACTCCTACTCCTGAAACCATCCGAATTTCTTTCTCTGGCATTGAGGCAAATGCTGATCAGTCGAGGATGGAAGTTGCATCAACCTTCAGAAAAAGCCAATATGGTCAGGAAGGTCGGACTACTGGTACTGGAGCTGCCGAAGAAGAAGGTGCCCAAGTGTCTCGATCTGCACCCCGTCAACCAATCATCCCCATCCTTCGCTTTGATCAAGAGATTCAAGAAGGTGTGAAAAATCGCTTCCATTTCACTGCAGCCAATGGAATTGACGAGGAAGAAGAAACTTTGATTGAACATCTTCCTCCTGGACAACGAAGTCACGTGGATAACGAATATCCTTCCTCTAATAACTATGGTTATGGTTATGACAGCTATGACAACTACAACTATGACGATGTCGAGATTGTCAAACGTGGAAAGTACTCCTACTACTCCCCTGAGGGAGAACATATTGAAGTTTCCTGGATTGCTGACAAAGATGGTGAGTTTTTAAAAAAAAAATTATCATGTTTTTCTACGATAAAAATAAAATATTTGCATACTTTTGTGCTTATTGTTTTGGTTTTTGTCCATTGTTCATTATCTATGTAGGATTCCGTCCAGTTGGTTCTCACATTCCTACTGCAGTACCAGCGATCAGAGAAAGTTCATCTCTACCCGTCCGACAGGAAATCCGAGGGGAAGCCCCAATGGCTCGTCAATATGCTCAACAGTAATCAAATTTCGGATGATTTTGGCTTACACCTCACACCTCACACAACTCTTAGCTATGAGCTCTTAGTTATTAGAAAATAAAACTTTCACTTATATTTTTATACAAATTTATGTAATTTTTGATGCCACGTTTTTGTATTTTGCATCCATTCTAAATGTATTGTGTAGTATTGCGTTGTGTTGATCACAATGTTATCAAAACAAGAATAAATTCTTTCTTTTACTATTTTGCAAGTAAAAGTCAAACTTCAAGTGAGTATTATTCACATCATCTGTCCACTAACATGTATCATAATTCTTTGATTTGGCCCCATACATAAAAATCTTGTAAATCCGTATCTGTGGTTTGTAGTTTGTAGGTACATACATAATACATAACAAATAACAATCCTTCATTTAATCAAGGACTGCATTCGAATTTCTAGGAGAAAAGAATCAACATAGACAAAGGAAAGTATTTGAAAAGTCAAATGTCCTACTCAAATGCAGTAATATTTCACGAGGAGTCATTTTGTTGTTCACATTTCATATTATGCTCCTTTTCATTTTTCACACATCATCATCAGAAATCAGAACAACTCAACCTTTCCGTCGTTATAGAAAATACATGTCTGATCTCTAAACACAGCACAGCACAGGCAAAGCTGGCATCTTTTATGTGTGTATTGTCGTATTAAATATTATGTACGACATTATTTTTCATTTTTAGTTCATGAAATATAAAATTTTAAAGTCGTCTTTACCCAAATTTCCTACACAATTTAAAATCCAAAGCATCCAAATTACATCCAGTAACACAGATATTACTCTTTTATACCTCTCATGAAAGTTTAGCTTAGTTTCCCAACGTCTCACATGGATCATATTTACTCGTAATCACAAACTTGTCAGTGTCTTCCTCGTTTGTCCTTTGAACTTTGAAGTGCGTACATGCGGTTTATAAGATCTCATTGACTTTGAGAACACAGGTGCAATAACTCTAATTTTTTAATAAAATCCAGTGTACACACTTCACATTTATAAGTGAAGATGGAACCTGGAACTTTTACACTGCCACTGAAAAGTGAAATGAAGGAGACTTCTTTCGATCGGATATCGGATCTTTTGGTCTTTGAACTTCAACCAAAACCAAACTGGATTGCAGCCAAATTAGTAAATAAAACCACATGTTATTTGAACTTAAATGCACAGTTGTTAAGGGAATATATATATTTTTTAAAATAATGTTTTTTCTTTTATTCTGTGTACTGTGTACTGTGTACTGTGTACACACAGTGAAGAAATTCTTTTTATATGTTGATTTTGTGTCATATAATATGTGTACACAAGTTAATTAAAATGCATCTATGTTATGAATAAATTTACAGAAATGACTTCAGATTTGGAAAGCAAATTATTTGTTTTTAAAAACCCAGCGGATTCAAAAGAAAAGGAACAAGAAAATTCAGTAGGAACATCAAAGAAAGTAGTGAAAGTACAGAAAGAAAAACAAAGCATGTCTTTTCGAGAGTCTGTAAATAAGACGAGAAGTAGAAGTAAAAGCAGCCATAAAACTACGACCGGCACTGGTAAAAAACAAGAGGGAATGACTGAGAATAAATCAGTGAAAAAACACGGAAAGTCACGAGAAAGTTCTAAATTTTCTCTCAAGGGCACACAATTTACAAATAATACTGCTAAAAACAATACACACACCCACTCAAAACCAACAACATCATCAATTCTTCATGGGAAAAAAGTGAGCCGTAAATTAAGTTTTTCAAGTAGAAAATCAGCTGGTCGTGTTAGTCGAAAGTCTAATGTATTTGATGGTTCCGGTTCAATAATTAGCTCGGCAAGTTCTCAATCCCTAACAAATATTACTTCACAGTCACAGGGACAATCCATGGCCACAATTAATACAAATAGTTTTGATTCAGCTGGTGCTGGTTCTGGTGCTGGTTCATACGGAAGAAGTTTTCATAAAAACCAAAAATTAGGAATAGTAAAATCGCCCCTTGCTGTTGAAAAGGAAAAAGAAATACGAGCGATCCCAAGGGAGAGTGAAAATAAAAGTCGTACATTTAAAAGTGCAGCGGTGAGTCCAATTCCAATTCCAATTAAAAATCCAGCATTAACAGGAGAAAATTCTACTATAAAACCGAAACAAACCCGAATTCCTCCTGAATTAATCCCGAGTCCAACTCATCGAAAAGTTATTGATAATGTAAATTCAATGAACAACAGTCCTGCGGTCCAATCTCCAACACCAGCTCCAGCGTCATCGTCAAGTACAAGAGAACGATCTCGATCCTCTAAAAGTTCTAAAAGTTCTAAACATGGAAGAAAACATAAAAGCAGGAAATTGCACAGCTCATCAACATCCGCAAGTCATTCGCATTCCAGTAAAAAGAAAATCAAAAGTACCAAAAGTGTCAAGAAAAATGTAGTGAGTACAAAAAAATTATTTGTACGTGATAATGAACAAAATGATCCAGAGGATGAAAAATTAATACCCAGATCCAGATCAAGATCAAAAACAGAGTTGGAAAACAGAATTTCCAAGAATAATATAACAATAATCCCAAGTTCCAGTTTTAGCAAAAATGAAAAGACTTTTATAACAAAAACCATGTCCATTCCAAGTCGACAATGGAGTTCTACATCTACAACGACAAATCACAACAACAATAATAGTAACAATAACAATAGACTTTTCATACCTCAATATCAGGGTTCAGACATGTCAGATTCAATATCAAATGGTGGTGATGTTGACTCAAATGATGGGAGAAGTTCCAGTGATCGAGAGCCTACAAACGCCTACGGCCACAAAAGTAGTCGAAATCATCATCATCATCAAGTGAGTAGAAAAACGTCGACAAAATTGGAAAAGTTGGTAACACCGGATGTGAATAAATTACTTGAGGATTGTGAATGCTACATGAATTGGGTTCCAACTCATCGAAAGTTGAATAATGAAAATATGCAACATTTCATAGAGGCGATTCAGATAAGATATCTCTCACCACCACCAAATGGTGAATATGTAAATGATGACAACCTTCGATTTGAGCCGATTGAACACATTGCAAATTTAGGAGCACTTACTTTCTTCCATTTGGAGTTGAATCAATTCAAAGAAGCAATGATGACAATTACAACAACACAGACTTTCGTTAGTCAATGTTTGAGAAAATCCGTCATTCCAAAAGATTACATTCCAAGTTTTGACTACATTTGGGATTTCTTGAGACTTCATGGGAGTGTGAGGGAATGGGAAAAAACGGGGAAAATGTCCATTTTCCCGGAAATGAACCTCCTCAGTTTTGTCACCAGTTTTGACAAGTTGAAACCCAAAATCCGGGCGGGAATCTATGGAACTAAGCAGTTTTTCTACAAAATCATGGGCACAGCCATTGAAAAACAAATACAGGTCCTACGTAAAGTCATTTCACTGGATAGGGATTATTTTGAATGGCCATGTTCACTTCAAATGGCCTTGAGACATCAGAGAAAAACAAGAAAAAATCCTCCATCCGGAACAACATCAGCATCTTCATCCCCATTTGAAGAAATGAAAGATGAGTTGAATCAAAGTATTCAAGCGTATCAAATTGCACCAAATAATCCTCGTTGTATGCTCGGTGCTATTCAAATCCTCACGGATATGACAAAGGAGAAAATTATGAGGGATCGTAAAAATAATAATAATAATAGTAACAATAATTCAACTACTTCAACTGGTACTACTAATTGGGTCACTATTCGATTTGGTCAAGATCTTCAATTTCAATCTGCAGCACAAGTTGCTAAATTTGTTAAAGAACAAGTCAAAAAAATTACCAAGTTTGCTTTCAAATCCATCAATGTAAATATGGCATTGGCGGATATCCTCACAAATTCCCTACCACCCGAATATAGGGATTATCCATTGGGGAAAAATTGTCTAACTCGCGTACTCAAGTTTCATCCCGAGTGCCAAAAAGCCAATTATAAATTAGCTGTTTATTATTTAACTGTGGAAGGAAATTATCGTCAAGCTGAAATTTATTTTGATACTGCTTTTTCCTTGGATGAGAAACATTGGCCATCTTTATTAGGTATAAATAAAAAATAACTCCAACAATTATTACAAAAGGTCCTTTTGTAAAGGAAAAAAATTACATAAATACTTTCACTATATACTTTCTCCTTTCTCTTTTTTGTTTTTCTATAGGTTTAGTTCATTGCATGATGAAGTACATTGTCTTACGTCAAGACATGATAACTGAAGTTATAACACTACAATTAGAAAATAGTGCTTGGGACAAAAATCAAATTGGAACATTACATTTCCTGAAAGGACTCGTATTATTAGCAACTTCAAAAACAAAAGAAGCCTTTGAAGAATTTATCTATGCATATGAACTAAATCAAAGTGTATTCACTTTTGCAGTAAGTCAACTTTCACGTCTATCTTTAAAATATTCATTTGGAATTTTTTTCCAAAGCTGTCCAAAGTGTTTTATTTTTGCTTTTCATTTATGTCAGGAGTTACCTGGTCTACAGAAAAAATATGGATGGCCGAATTCAAGTGCTCTAACTTTTGGAAATATAAGATTAGAAGCTCAATATTTTAAAGAGCAACATTTAAAAGAAAAAGATCGTGATAAAAAAATGATTATTAGTGTCATAATAAGAACACTTGATAAAGCAATGGAAAGTGAAAAGAAAAGCAGGAAACATGTACACAAATTAAAATCAAATCATAATAAAACATAGTAAAAAAAAATGAAAATTGAAAAGTATTTGAAATTACTTTCGTATAAAAGTATAATAATAATAATTAATATTATAACATTTTTTTCTTTGTTGTATTTTGCTGTTAACCACAAAGTCATTACAACACCACGATCGCTTTCTTTATTCATTTCGTAATTCGTATTACAAATACTATAGACAGCTAATTAATGTACAAATTTTTTTGGTACAATCATCCATCATACTGTATGATACACTATACATATTACATATTAATAAACTGACACAATTAATGTGGATATTATTTTATGTTTATGATACACGTAAAAAACAAACAAGTAATTATATTTCTATGTACAATATAATGTTAGAACACTTTAGTACTATATGAAACTTACTAATATTTAATATTTCGAAGTAAAATTGCACTACATAACAAGATTAAAAGAAGGCACCAGGCATCAAAAAATATAATAATAATAATTAATAATAATAAAAAACGATTCTGCATTCTAAACATTTTACATAATTTGATAATGCATTATTATTGTAGTACGATTACAAAAGTCTTAGATTGTTAATTGTTTGAAACTTTGAATGAAGCTTAATGTACATGAATAATGTATGTAATCAATATAATATTGCAATAATATAATGTATAACTTCAAAGTTAGTTATCTATAATCTATAGGTATCTCACTAAATGAACATCGCTAAAACTTTTAGACGAAAAGTATAACAGTATGGTTTGTAGTTTGTATAATACAAATTGTATTGTAGATTGAAGAATAGTTCCACAAAAAACTTACAACATAGATGTGACAAAAGATTATATATATTACCAGTAAAATGAACTGAAAATATTAGTACAGCTTACTTGCTTTCAAATGTCAGGCTACACAATCTAGGTCATTATGTAATTTAGAAAACAGTAGTACTTTGTTGATTTAACTTGTCTATTTATGGTTAAATGTGAGTTGTTGTGGTTGTGTTGGTCAATGACCGCATAAACTTGATGAATAAAATATACTTTGCTGATTTAAACAAGGAGTAAAGAGGAAAAACCTATTGCTTATCATCAATAATTATCAGTCATATTTTTCTCTGATTAAAACCAACTAACACGTGGGAAGAAAGTTTGTGGAGAAAGTTAAAATTACGATGAGAAAAACACAATAATTATATTATAATACTTATAATACTACCGTTTTCCGGTCATTTTATGTTCACTTTTAGTACAGGCCAAAAATATCGTATTAATCATAGCAATAATTTTGTAGTGAATAATTTAAATCCATTTCTATCCTTATTTTCTAGTAATAAGTAATACGTAATACTAATGTCGTACATATATATGTAAATCTGAATTAAAATAATCAACCCAAATTTAGGGAATAACACAATCCGAGGGTATTAAATGACTATCTTGAATAAATGGGACTTGTCTTAGAGTTTTATCAAGAATTGAAAGACAAATGTCAAATAGTGCGATGAAGAGTATAAACGGGTACTTATCCTTAAGTTTCGTACTTAAAAATGAAAATATCGACCTACTTGGAGAATTTCCTAACTCTGGAACATCCTCATCATCTGGTGGTTCGTCATCACCTTGACTTGTTCTTCTTGTACTCGAACGAAGATACTCTTCAAAGTCACTTGTGTCTGTAGAAACATCCCTTGTTTTCACTTCTACGATTTCAGAAGCTGCTTTTTCAACAACTTGTTGTTCTTGCTGTTGTTGTTGGTTTTCTTGTTGTATTGTTTCTACTTTTGGTTCAGTCAGCATATTATCTTCCTTTTCTCGAATTTTACGACCACCACTACTAAATGCAGAAGGTTCTATTGAAAAAAATGGAGTTGTCACTTTGTAACGGAAAAAGCCCATAAACATGAATACAAAGAGGAACACCAAAACAAATGGCTGTAACCAAAAGGGGAAAATCGAAGATGCATTTGAGAGGAAAAGACCAATTTTGGTTCCAATATATGACCATGGATGAAAAATGAGTGCAGCAAATGTTTGAGAAATTGCTTCAGTCGGAGAAACAGTCCAAAATGGATCCACCATTGCTTCTTGATGATATGCTACACAACGGTCAGCATCTATATCATTAAAATGACACAAAACAAAAAATTATTTTTACTACTATTTTTCAAATTTATGAGCTTTGTTAATACACGAGAATGTACATGATACAATAATCCAATAATATACAGGTAAACAAATATTATCCAATAGTATTATTATTTGTTGTACTTACATTTAAAAAGATGAACACGAATGTAATACCAAGAAGACTGAAAAATGCCCATACGATCAAATTCACAATCTGATGGAACATCACCAGTTTGCATCATACGAGCATAATTTTCTGCTTTGGCTTTTTCAAATTCTTTTTTAAATTGCCATACACAACTCAAGACAAAATACAACCAAAAGGCATAGGTCAGTAGATGAAATATATTTCTTCCAGAACGCATTCTATTAGCTAGAAGAATAACAATGAACAAAACTAGAGCTGCACTAAATGTTCCAAGCACAAATTTTTCCGTTAAAACACTGGATAAATTAACGAGGCCGTCTTTTAAAGTTTCAAAAACATTTGGTGAGATTGGTGGTGCAACGACGTGAAGTAAATTGGATATTATAGTGTCAACTTGTGATAAATGTTTTGCTCCACTTCCTTCTACATCTCCAATAAATTTGTTCAATGTCATGAAATCTACATGTGAAATTTCTGCTTGTAAATCAATAGTGATGGCTTCTCCTGGACCAAAAACATGACTCTGCAAAAAAAAAAAACAAACAAATGATACATTTTATTGTAATGAGTATACGTTCAATCATAGTAATTGATAGTAGAAATAACATACAAAAATATTATAATAGTACAAGAAATTGTGATATTTTATTATTTACCCGAACGTTCATTTGACGTAAGAGAGATGCTACAATTCTTTTTGTATACTTAATTGATGCATTTTCATCCGTTCCATCTAAACATGATTGATCACTTTTGGCTTTAAATTTAGTTGATGATTCTACAATCTCTATATTTTGTAGTTTCAAATTTTTATATTCTAATTCTAATTGTTCAGATGATTTCACTTTGGTTGTAATTGAACCTTCTGGATACTCTATCTCATTTTCATTAATTATTCCAGGTGGTGCTTCATAATTGTATCGGGTTACTTTCACATTGAGTTCTACAAAAAAAGAGGGACCACAAATAAATAAATAAAACAAACAATTAATTCAAGCCTTAGCAAATTTTAAAGAGCTCATTTCAATACTTAAATTAGTATTCATTTCAAAAATATAAGTGATATTCTGATATTCTATGTTATTATCAACCAAATATGTAGTACACACCTTCAATATCTTCTCGACCATTTCTTCTCAATTCTTTGTCACCTGAATAATGATTTTTCTGAAATCCATGATTATAAGAACCCATGTCTGTAAAGTCAATATAATCGTCTTCATCATGAGAACTCCAGGAAAAACAACTACAAACACTGCTGTAGCAAATGAGGAACACTAATAGTGTTGAAATCCTCATTATTCTTATCCGTCTGATCACAATATCTATAAAAGTTTAAAAAACAAAATATTTTGATACAATCAAAAATACATGTACATACATTATGCGAATTACGCATTTAAAATTTTTAACATCAACAGAATATGAACAGAGTGTACTTGGAAAATTAATATAAAATCCTTACACATCATGAAATTTACAGGGTTATCCGCTGTCCAGTTTCCAGGTAATGAGTATTTTCTGAATAAAACACAATTATAATATTATGCACTATTTACAGGAGATAGTCAAAACTAGTAAATAGTTAACCACACTGTTTATTGTTTACATCAAACAATCCACTTTTTTATATCCAGTAATTGATTTCAAATTAAATGAAGTTCTCCCAAACAAAATATTGTCCATGGCACATGTGCCGAATGAAATTGTACTTTAACTGTAATTACATTATGTTTTGATTGTAATTGTCTTCAGTTAAATGGGATTTTAAACTTTAGTTTGTAAAGCCCTTAGCCCTTAGCTCTCCTCAAATCTCAAATCTCAAATATAAACAAAATTGCTTTTTACGAATCCAGCGCGTCTCCCAGAATAAACGCCGTACACGTAGACGAACCTTGAAAAATGTATAGTTATTTTATATGCTTTACAGTTTACAATAAATGATGGTTAAATACTATTATTTTTAATAGGCTGCTTCATGTTACTAATGAAGAATTCGTGTAAAAAATCCCAAGAATTTTAATCCGAAATTTGCCAGTATATTCAGCAGTTTTTCATATTTTGCAAGTACTTTGTACATTAAGACGCGTGTATGCAGATTCCCATATATATGTGTGTGTAGAAAATGCGAAAAACGTTTTCAGTTTCCAGTACATTTTTAGCATGGAGCATGATGAAAGAAATATCTTGTGAAAACCGATATGCCATATGCCACTGATCCAAAGAAATGTGATATATGACAGAAAAGTAAATTTCTTTTAAACATTATAATCATTTTATTGTTCTCCTCTACTAATAAAATACGGTAAAAGTTAACTATAGGAAGGTATAATATAATAATATAATTATAATTACACACTAACAATAATAATGTATTTTTTTTATAACTCTGCATACTAGTTACTAATTAACAATAAAATAATACATGTTATTTATCGCTTTTATGTATATCAAGTGTTACGTGTTATATAGTGTAGTAGTAGGTTTAATATTTAATACAATATAATATATAGTTAAATTGAAAAGAAATGAACTAGAAGTTGTATTAGTGTTTTTAAGAGGCTTCGTATAACATCTACAATCTACATAATTATATGTAATAAGTAATAATGTAATAATCATGTATATTTTACGTACACATTCGTATTGAGTGATCGTTTTCACCATTTTTTACATAAAATTTAAAAATTTGGACTTGATATGGTAGAATATGGCACAAAAGGACAGTTACTTTTCAGTAACTCCTTTTTTCGGTAAGTAACTTATATATTTTAATAAATTCTATATAGGTATTTATGTACGTACCATAATCAATAATCATGCACTATACATACTATCTCTTTTGTTAAACAAGAAAAAAATTGCATGTGTATAATAAAATACCTATGAGTCTATATTCTATATACTGACGTCTCATTCCCTAACTTTCCATTCAATAATATTTTATATGTAGTAAAATGTAACAATTTTGTTTGCTCATTTGTACAATACAATATTATATGAACAATGAACATACACACATTAGTATGTTTAAGTTTCAAATATTATACAACATAATAATAATGATACATACATAACATATCAGTTAACATAATAATTGGTAATTAAAGTATTAAATAATTCTCGTAAACTCTGAAGAATTATTCCAAAGTAAATAACATATTTTACCATACCTACTAAATATGTGTCTCTGTTTACATATACAGTACTGTAATAAATTAATTAAATGATATATATAACATTATACAACTACTTTAAACTTTAAATATGCATAATTTATAATATATTTGACATTATATTATAATAAAACGATACAATATACTTATGTAACAAAGAGTCATAAATCTATCTATATTTTATAATTCAAAATTCAAAGGCGTATTATTTATTATTTACTGCTGAACAATCCAGAGGCAATGTATCAGTTGTACAATATTCCTCTCTCATGTTCTGTAAGGCATCAATAATAATAATAATAATTGCTTTATACTTTATACTGTATACATACGCATTATATTTTATTTATATATAAATTAACAACTTTCTCTCTTTTACTATAGCATATATATACGCAAATGCCTCTAAAATATTTAATGTAATAATACATTTATTTAAATACGTTAAAGAATATTAATACTCTCGTTTTATTCTTACATAGATATATTATATTATATATTTGCATATTTAAGTAAAATCTCTAGGAATACGTAACTTTTGTAACACCAGTTAATTTCTGTTTATAATATATATATGCCAAATTAACACATATATACATTTTTAGGCAGTATTTTGGAACCATTAGTCAATACAATCTTCTTTTGCTCATTTCATTATTGTGCCTGTAATTCATCTTTGTAGGATTTGTTTCTCTATATATTATATGTGACGGAGTCTCTGAACATTTTATCCATGTACGCTTATTTTCATTTATAACTTGTACAAATATATAATTTTAGTCTGTAGTCTGTAATTTCCGTACATATTATACAATAATATTCATAATGTAATAAATAACATGCAATTATTTTGTATGCATTTTATAGTTTGAACATGAATTATATATATTATTAGCACAACTTTGTATTTTATCAGCTATTTCCTTTTTTTCCCTACAATCATTTGTATAGTTTGTAGCAAACTCTGTATTTCAATGTAATATATTTATATAGAGAAGAAAAAAAAGCCTGTCCATAATGCGAGTACGTAACAATAATTTTTGTAGTGTGTATAAGTAAAACATAACAAGTATTTTTCTTTCGTAAAGATAGGATGGAAATGGAAGGTAAGAAGAAGGCTTTTCTTTTTCTTTCTTTTTTGTGTTTGTTTACAAAAAAGGCATTTTGATGGCACACTATATAATAATTAATATATTTCGCTGTTTTTTTGTAATAGTCCTCTTATTATATTTTCTTTTTTTACTTTGCACTTTACAATACAATTTTACTATGCATTTTAGAGGTTACAGCTTATCATAATAATATAATATAAAGGCATTTTTCTTTTTCATATCAAGAGATCGCGATTCGTTTAATTGTATCTGAAATCTAAAAATCCATCATGTTTTCTACTGATTGTATATTAAATAACATTTCGGGCGAACGTGTGTATAAATATCTATAAGACAAACCCACTTAATGCATTTTGTTACACAGTATATATTTTAGTCCAATTCAAACTAATGTCCAGTCATGAAAAAAATTACTAACTATGCTACACAATACGTTTTTCGCTCTTTATAGTTTCTATAATGTATAGTTTACTTAATACATTCATACCTATATATTATTATATATCATCTCTGTTTTCAATTTCGATTCGGTATTTCATAGTTCTGTTTCTGTATGATTTTTTTAAATTATGTAATAACATTGTTTCTAACAACAATAATTTCACATTTTAAGGACACTACTTTTGTGGGTCCAAAAACAAAAATTACATTACATTACATTATTATTTATTTTAGTTTTATTAGTTATTTAGAGCCTTCATGTTTTTGGAAAACTTTTTTGGACGATGTTACAACATTTTTTGTTGTTGATGTTTTTTGTTGTGTAAATATTCTTTTTAATGAAATTTTACCATCTGGTTCCGTGGTTTCATACACTTCTTCAGAGGACACTGGACCAGAATCATAGTGAGAGATCTCTTCTCTATAATCCTCATGTTGTCTATCATCTCCACTTGATTTCTGAATTTGATGTTGTTGTACAAGAGGTTGTTGCATTCTAAAAGTAGAAGGTAGAACTTGTGCACCACCTTTGATTCCAGTCACCGATGTATTATCTGCATAAAATTCGGATGGTTTCATAAAAGTTTTCTTTGGTGTTGGAGTGACTGAGGCTGATGAGGTCTCAATAGATTTTTTACTATAGTATTGATCTGGTTGACGAGGCCTTGCATACAAATCTTCTTGTTGACTTTTACTGGCATTATAATTTTGTTGGAATCGGGCTGGTGGAGGAGGAGGTGGAGGTGTAGCAACTTGACTGGGTTGTTGATAGACAATAGATGACTCATTTGAAATAGTACTATAAGATGGTGAAGAATTATTAAATTTTCTGTCACGATCAACAGAGGAACCGGGTTTAGGAGAGATGGAAGGTTTTAGTGGGGTCGATGTATAAATACTTTGTTGTGGATGTTGTTGCTGTTGTTGTTGTGAAGCTGGAATATTATATTGGTTATTAGAACCCTGCTGCTGTTGACGCATTAAGTTAAAAGTGTTTGTGGCATTATTGATTCTTTCAGCAGAGGATGTTAGTAAATTGTCCAGCCTTAAAAAATTTTAAAAGTAAGGTCATATCATCAGCCATTTTTAATAAGCAATAAGTGTAATATAAAGTATAAATAAATATTATGAAATAAAATGTTATATTATGTACACAATATATTATGTACACAATATATTATGTACTTCTTGTTACAAATTATGTTGTAAGTTTTAGTTAGTCAAGTTAGTTATAGTTAGTATACCTTGAAACTTCGGGTGTATCAATATCTACATCTCCCCATTCATCAGCAAAGCCAGTTGTTCCACCAGTTTTGTCTTGATATTTTGCTTTACGGATTGCACCCAGTCTTTTTCGTGCTTCTTCTAATGCTTTTTCAATTTGAATAACTTCAACACGAGCACTAATTTCTTGTGCTATTCCACCTACCATCTTTCTATTTAGAACTAACTGTCGTTCTTCTTCATGAGCAAGGGCTTGTTGTGCAGCTCGAACTAGATTGTCTGTAGCTCTCTTCACAGCATTACCAGCCGCCTAATCATACAAATAATAATATATAATCAAGGAGATAATTCATATATTATGATTCATTTCAAAAACACAAGTCATTAAGATATTATTACACTCATAGGAAAAAAATTCTTTATTTACCTGAAGACGTCGTGCAGCATCCGAATCAGGTGAAGCCTTGACTTTACACGCAATCAAAAGTGACGCTGTAGATGAAGCTAATTTTTCATAAACAAAAAATAATTATACATCAAATTCATAATAATAATTGATCATTAATTTTATTGTAGATGGTATAAAAACATTTTAAAGTGAAAGCTAATAAATATTTTTAATTCATTTCCATGCGTATGAAATTGAAACATCGAAGTGACTTACCAACTTGCTTAGCCGCTGAAATTAATTTTTCTTCAGTTGCATGTCCTTGTACTAATGCATTGGCTGCTTCCACGAGAGCGGAAGTACTGGCAGAAACTAATTGAGCAGCAGATACAAGTCCTTCAGACCATTGACCATCATCTGATTCCGCAGTAGGTTTACGACTGACAAGCCCACTATCAATGAGCTCTCTTTGAGCAGCTGAAGCAGCTTTCACAACTATATTTTCCAAAACAAGACAAATGTTAAATGTATGCATCCAAAATCCAAAACCAAAAAAATGGCCTTTTTTGGAATGAAACTGAAAAATATTGAAACAACTTACGAGCTGAAGTTGCAGCTGCAATGGACTTTGCAGCTTCCAAAAGCATGTCATCAAGGTTGAGGTTTTGATCTGCTTCCTAAAAAAGGATCAAAAAATTAAGAAAATTCAAGCTTACAGTAAAAGAAAGTAGAATATTTTAAAAGATCAAACAATCCTCAAATATTGAAAAATACAAAGAGTAAAGCATTTAAATAGTCTATACAAAGTACATAAAGATATAATTGAGCTCTAAAAGTATTTAATAAGTAGTTGTCCAATTGGATGGTCAAATTATGGTCACCCAAGAAAGTTGTTGAAATTTTGAATAGTGATGTAAAAGACCCGTCTACTGTAATAATATGTTTGAAATCTGGTTGGTATAATGAACAACCAAGAATATCAAACATATCTTACAGGAGTAGTCAAAGTGAAAGCTCCCTTCCCCTGCAGTCAATAGCAGTAGTAGTAGAAATCGCCGCCACCATTGTTAATGATATTTACATTTATATAATACAATTGTTGTAAATCTATTTTACATGCATAAAACTACCAAATTTCTACAGACTACATACTACAGGTAATACAAGAGCAAGTCGTAATCGAATAAAAAAAAAGTACAAACTATAGCTATAGCATAATAAAATGTTGTTGATTTACTTGAATTGATCGTCTAGGTCTCAATTTCTCCAATTTTTTAGCAGCAGCATCAATACTGTTTGCAGCTCCTAAGAGTTCATTCTCAGCAATAACCGAAGGGTCGTCTGGATCTTCGTACCCTGCACCTATAAATTCATAAAAATATTTACAAAAAAATTATACACATGCCAAAAAATACTGAAAAATGTTCATCACAATGTAAAAAAAGAGAGACAAGAACATTTTGTCTTATTTCTATTTGTATTTTTAACTTTCGACATCTTATAAAATGCATTACAATCTCATATACACGAGATTTTCAATTTATAAGTCATCGATTTGTAAAGATATAAAAAATAAATAAATAAACCACAACCAGAAATGTAATAACAAAGAGTGAGATAGAGAGAGTACAAAATGTTGAGAGTTGAGATGTAAAATTAGTTTGTAATAAAGATAGTGTATTACTTTTCACTGACAGTATATATAGAAGCCTTTTCAGGTGTAAGTAAATATATAATATAAGTATGCACATGCAAAACTCAGAAATGCAAATGATAATAACTTTTTACTGAACTAAAAGTTACAACACATTGTTAATCCGTTTGTTTTTTGTTTGGTTTTGGGTGATTAATGCGTAAACATTGTTATTGGATGCATCTATCCAGTATCTAGTATCTAGAATACCACAAAAAAACTAAATAAAACCAAATAAAATGACTAAAAAACTTTCCCTTTTCCATCATCATAATAATAATATATCATGTAACAATAAGCCAGAACTAAAACAAACTCAGAACATGAAAATTCATACACATCAAACAAAAGCACACACAAGATTAAAAGGGTAACAAGAAAATATATTTAAAAAATATAGATTTTTGAGAATAAACAGTCAAAGGAATCATTAGAGCAATCATTATTTTAGTATTAGATAGATTGGGAATTGGAGAAAGTTATTCAATTTTACTACTACGTATAATATATTGTTATTGTTATGATATAGAGAACAACGAGATAAAGTTATTAACGTTATAAAATTCCATACAAAAAAGAGAGATTGCACAAACAGGGGGTAAAATAGTTAAAATGAGAATTAAAAAAAATAACAACAACAATAATTATTATTGTAAAATTTTCAATCATGATTATTAAGATTATTTCATAAATTCGCCATTTGTCAAACGAACCTTGAACATTTTGGCTCGGACTGTGCTTTTGTGATCGGAGTACGTGACCAAGCAAAGGTTGGTTGTGAACAACTTGGTAAATGTAACAAAGTGAGACAAACATTTAATACGTGTCAAATTCATTCAAAAAAGAAAACATTGATTATTTGCAAACACATATTATATTAATTGGATGCTTGGGGCTTGAGGTCAAAAGCCTTCAAACATGTCAAATGTCAAGTATCAAATTTCAAACAGTCTTTAAAACATAATATTATGTAATATTATTACTGAATACATTTACACTATAAACATGTCATTACTTTCACTTTTATATGATGAGCACTACTCAATTACTACTATTTATTATTTATTCATCATATAAAACAACAACCCTAGTAAAAACAGTTCAGTAACAAAATTATTTTTTTCAGTGTAATATTATTATGGTAAAAACCCACACGTTATGGAACAAACAATAATACATTAGCATTGTTACTGAAATCTCATAATATACATACTTTGAAAATACATGAATATTTTCTATCTTAAATACGCGTCAACTACCGATGAGCATTGAGTATAATAATCTATCATACTATGCATACTTATTTAGATTAACATGCAATATTTATGAGCGTATGCATGTGAAAATGTTTGGTTTTATCATTGTTCTATATTCTATGTACATACGTGATTTTGTGCCTGATTTTATAAAAAGAACCTATATAGGGACCCCAAGTATGAGAATTAGACTAGCGCCACGAGCTGGTGGTGGCGACTTTGTAAGCAGCTATGGTGTAGGAAATCTACGATCCCATGTGTTTACAATGGAGCTCGTTATAATAATT
>JAQGBH010003998.1:0-18160 GCA_034698265.1 Sminthurinus aureus | reverse complement strand
ACCCTAATGATAATTAATTCATTAACGAAGAATTTCATTACCCAATTAATTATACAACACTGGGTCCCGCGATCCTGATATTTTTCAAACTTAATTTCCGACACCCAACAGTCGACATTAAATCTAATTGACTTTTTTTATACATACTTACTGAAGTAATCACTTATATAAATTTGTTGCTCTACATACCAAGTATGATAATACTTTTTAGGAACATTATTTAATTAGCAATCACAATATATTATATTATTATTACATTGTGTCGTATTTTAGTCATACCCCATATACACAATATTACAGCATACTCAACGTACACGTGTAGTGTAAATATGTACTTTTATAGTGCTTTGTTGCTGTTATTCTCTTTAAACCGATAGACTGAGTACTTATATCAGTGTAAACATGTACTTTTATTAGAACTATATATACATACAACTTTAAATAATCTTATGATACATTATGTAATTATCCATCCGTGTGTTCTTCAATATATCATATGATAGTTACCAGTTACCACTTAAGTATTGATGTTTGATCGACGTTGAATAATGTCCAATGTCAACGAGAAACTATTCTGAAAAGGCTAACACTTGAAATAGATAAATAACTAAAACTAACTCTCTCCTCTGTACCTTTGACTAGTCATGTTGTTCGTCATTTATCTTTTTGAAACGAATTAAAATTTAACTATATATATATGCTCAAATGAGACTGTGTGGGTAAGTAAGTGTGTCACAGCTCGGGAGTCTTCAATTTCATCAGTACGTGTCAACTTTTGGAATAGTAGTAGTGTGAAAAAGGTATGTATTCATTTTTTGACAAAATTTCATAACAAAAGCTTGCATAAAATTTAGAAACTGTATTATTTCTCTTTTGCTATTAGGTATTAGGTTTGTATCACAATTCATTCATATATCTCATATCAGTGTTCTTTTGTTACATTGTATTCAAAATTTTGAACTTTCTCTCATATGCAATTTATGTGTTATAATTTATAGCAGCTAGTTATTTTGTCAGTTTTTTGAATACTCTTAGATCATAAGATCGTATTTTTGGCTTTAGAATGGGAAAGTGATTTTTCATTATTTTTGATACGAATGGCAAGTTGTATAATACCTAGTATACACAGTATACTAGAGTAAATTTTTCAGTAAATATAGTTGTTCATGCTGTTCAGTCGATTCTATATTATGTATTATGTCTTGAGTCTTGACTGTCTTGATTATGAATATATTATATAGATAGACTGGTGATAAATACACAGTAGAACATATTATACCTATGCACATCATGTAATATATATATATATATATGTCAAATATATAAAGCATGACGTACTGAACCTCATATTTCTTTTGTTTTTGTCATACGATAATTTATCGACGAACACTAATGACGAACGTACAAAGTGCTCATTGTGCTTTAAGTTTATTATACTTTAGAACTTGGAAGGAGAGCTCTAGAGAGTGTTATAATCTTATGTATAAGAATTCTATAATGTTATAGGAAGAACGTTATCAAACCAATCTCCAATTTCCGTAAATAAGAAAACCGTGTACGGTATAGTGTTTTTTATTTTTTTAGCATACACTGTATGCTCTTCAGTCTTCCATATTATTAACGTGTGCATAGTGTAAGTTTTTCATATTTTCAGTACTTTTGTAGTTATTACTTCAGTATTTTTAGTCTTATTATTGTCAGAAATCAGAAAAAGTCCTACGACGAAAGACACGCTTTTTGCTCTTGAAAATACCCATTATTACTTTAAAATTATTTGAAAGAGAGAATCTTACAGTAGGAAGCCTTAGAAATTAGGGATACTGCATACTGCATACATTATTCATTATTCGTACATTAAAACATACAGTACTGATTCAGTGACAAAAACACTCGATACATATGTATATGTATATAAATATCACGTACAATGTATTTTAAATTTTAAATCACAAAAAATATGAGAATGTGAACAGTTTTTTGTTTTTTATCAGCTACACTTCACTGTCAAGATAAAAGAATTTTCTTTATCATTTAAAAAAAAAGTACTTTGGCATATAGTGTATAATATGTGCCTAGTTTTATATAATATATTATGTGATGTTTTCAATTTTCAATAGTCTGCATGCGAACACTTCAGCTATATTTTAGATGAAAAGGTCTATGTACGTTTGCACATTTGGTCAGTGCAGTGAGTTTGTGAATTTAATATATAATAAAGTACATACTGTAAAGTATTATCAAAGCCCAACTTTTTCATATACGCACTTACTTATTTGTATGTGATGGTATACTGTCTGAATTGAAATCTACAGGTAGTCATCATTCTTACATATATACGATGCAAAACAGAGATATGAGTAGAAGATGAATTATTATTATTGTTTCGTCCATCTAAAAACGTAGAAAAAGGATACATACACACATTCGAGTGAAAAAAGCTACCTCGTTTTACGCTCTACCCGGTTTTACGTGGAGTCGAGTTTTTTTAGGCCGGTTATCCTTTAGACGTCCACTCTAATCCTTCTTTTGTCTCGTACATCTTCTTCTTTTTTTTATTTATTTAATTGCTGCTTAGTCATTTGAACGTTTTAAAAGGTTTATTCCTGTTTATTGTAGTTGCAAAGATGTACTTTACCTGTTCAGTTTAAATCTGCATGAATGACTAATTTTGTGGTGAATTTTGTACGGAAAGTCTGCTGGAATCTCTTGGAACCATTTTTCTGAAACATTTATTTACAAAAGTTTAAGTTTTGTGTGTAGGTTGAAGTGTGTGTAAGTTTCCGTAAAACGGTGTAGACAATAATTATAGTATTTATTTCTGTTTTTTCTACAAACGTATTGGAATTGGATGAAAAGTATAAACCATAAGTAGTGGTGAAAGAACTGAAATGTGAAAATTTTACTAAAAAATTTGATGTGTCAAAAATTACGTATTTATGTAGCGTATTTTTTTTTTTTTTTCAGGATCCAAAATTATTGGACATTGTTGATGACTTGTCGATAAAATTTTTGTATACAACGAAATAGATTTATTGTTTTACCTAGTCATAAAAAAGAAACACAATTCTGAAAGTTACTGTAACTCAAGTTTTTTACTGCATTGAATCCTGCAATTACTATACTTCTACTACTAGTTTTGAATCATGGTAAGTTATGTCACACGGAAAAATTAGTAGTAGATAAACACAACATGTATTCAACTTTAGGACATTTAATTATCATTCAAGTTTTATACTATGTTTATACCGTTTTTTATTTGTAATTTAGGACAAAGTTCCACAATGTGTGAATGATCCTATAATACTCTTTCGTAATTATGTCAACAAGTTTCTTCCCTCGGAACCTCTGATTCTTATCGGTGGAACTGTAGCAGTTTGTTACATTGTAAACAAATCCATACAGTCAATTCCTAGGGATGGTAAGAAATTTGCTACATGTACACCATTGTAGATGAATATGATATAGATTATGAATTATGAGTAATATTATAGAAAAATATATTTGATATGGAATAAATCTAGTCAAAATCACGCATAATTATATTATATTATATTATATTATATTAGATGCTGATTTATTTATGCACGTATAAATATGAATATTTTTTTTTATGACACCATAATATACTTTTAGGAATTCAAGAAGGACTAAAAAGATACTTATTCAAAAAGGTTCGTTATATTCCTTCGATACGAAAGAGAATTGAAAGTGAAATCGCGGCTACTGAAAAATCCATTGAGGATGATATGAGAAAGCTTTTTACCAAGAAAGGAGATGATACGCCTCAATTTATTGTAAAACTACCCTGTCGGGGGCTGGGGAGTGACCAAATAATCAAATTTTTGGAAGACTATATGAACATGGGAACTTATGCATGGCAAGAAAATAAAGTTTCTGGAACTGTGTATCATGGTGGCAAAGAGTTGACAGAATTAAATACAAAAGTCTTTGCATTGAGTGCATGGACAAATCCGTTACATCCTGATGTTTTTCCAGGTCAGAAATTCTATAAATTTGTTGTTCAAATTTTTCAAATGCTCATGATTTCAGGTAGTACTTCGTATTATGTATGCATAATTTTGATTAATTTTATGTGTAAAACTTATTCCGTATTATTCCATTATGCAGGTGTTTGTAAAATGGAAGCAGAAGTTGTAAGAATCTGTGCTGGACTCTTTCATGGGGATTCTAACACCTGCGGAACAGTAATATCCTATAAAATAATATACATACAATACCATGTTAAGTGTACTGTGTACGGCATTTGACACAATATATAATATTTATTCTTACAAAAATGACTTAATAACGAATGAATTTATTTAAAGGTGACAAGTGGGGGAACAGAAAGTATCATTCTAGCAGTCAAAGCTTATCGTGATTATGCAGTTAAAATAAGAGGAATAAAAAATCCAGAAATCGTCATCCCAGTAACTGCACATGCCGCATTTGATAAGGCAGCTGAATTGTTGAATGTAAGTATAAAGTCGCAAACTGCAAACTAAATTGTAAGACTAAAATACCAGTACTATTTGTTGGATATTTATGAAAACTGAGTGTGTAATATGCATAAAATGTTCTACAGATAAAAGTTCGTCATGTTCCCTTCAACAAAGAAACATTTCAAGCTCGAGCTCAGACTATGGAAAAGTACATTAATGGAAATACATGCATGTTGGTAGCCTCATCACCGGGATTTCCACATGGAATCATGGACGACATCCAAAATATAGCTCAGTTAGGATTAAAGTATGATATACCAGTCCATGTTGATGCGTGCCTTGGTGGGTTTTTGTTAGCCTTTATGCCTGATGCTGGATTCACTATTCCACCCTTCGATTTCCAAGTTCCTGGCGTAACTAGTATTTCAGCCGACACTCACAAAGTAAGATTGAGAAAAATATTTATTGATCCTTGATCAAAATACAAAACACATGCTAAATAAACAAAATAAACTCTGGAACTTTCTGTCTGTAATTTTCGAAAAAAAAAATGTAATGGATTTTTGGTTTCGTTCTTTTAGTATGGATTTGCACCCAAAGGCTCATCTGTATTGTTATTCAGTGATAAGAAATACAAGCATCAACAGTACTTTTTACAACCAAATTGGCCAGGTGGAATTTATGCGTCGCCAACATTGGCAGGTTCCCGACCTGGAGTAACAATCGCGGGTTGCTGGAGCTCTTTACTTTTCTTTGGAATGGAAGGTTACGTGAAGGCGACAAGGGAAATTATTTCCACTACACGAAAAATAAGAGCTGGGTAATTTATTTCATTTACTCTCCTGATAATGCTTAACATGAAATTAGTATAACCCAAAATAATGTATAATGTAGAATATACACTGTACTAAAATAATATGTTGTGGTATATTTATCTTCTTGTTTTTCAATTATTATAGACTTGAAACGATCGATGGTCTTTTTGTATACGGGAATCCACTAGTTTCAGTCGTCGCGGTTGGCTCAGATGTCTTTGATGTTTATCGTATGTCTGAAATTTTGAACAAGAAAGGATGGAATTTAAATAATTTACAATTTCCATCAAGCGTCCATATTTGTGTGACCTATCGTCATACTGAAGAAGGTGTAGTTGAGCAATTTTTAAGTGATGTAAGAGAAATTGTGAATGAACTAAAAAAGGATCCTACAGCAGCACCAAAGGGATCGGCTGCCTTGTACGCATCATCTCAACAAATTCCAGATCGTTCTCTTGTAAATGATATCATTACTATTTACATGGACAACCTTTACAACACCAACTCGGGTACTAATCTACTACCCGATGACACAAATCCAAATTGTACTGATTTCGATTCTACATCGGTTATAGGTAATGGTAATAGCAATGGATTACCAAGACCAATTAGACGCAAATAGAAGCAAATATAGAAGTATGTTTACATATTGTAGCTACTTCTTTTTTTTTCCGTCTTGTAAAATAGACTCCAATTTCGCGTAAAATTAGAACAAATTACCAATTACCTGAACCTATCACTTGCAATGTTGATGTCACTATTTATGTGTATATGATGCACGATAAACATACATGAAACATAAGAATATATGTTTTTTTTACAATATTCTAAAAACTGTCTAAACATTGTTGCCTATCATAGATTGTTATGTATTGCATGTGTACACATCATGCATCACGTGTTTTATTTTTGATTTTTCTTTTACACATGCCATGCACAAAGTTTTACATTTCCAAATAAAGTGTACAATTTTTATGTCCATGTGTAACTTTGAATAAATGAAATTGACAAAGATCAAAGTCGAAGATATTTACAGGATTTTATCAAGATACAGTACTATATGCATACATCTCATTCCTCGTATTTATAAATTCCATATTTTGCCTACATTGTAAATAAATATTAAATAATGCCAAAACTCAGTGTTTTTACACGATCTGGCAATACTATAGTTCTATACGGTTCAAAATTAGAAAAGTATGGCTATACTTTGTACATAACATCCGGAGAATAAATAAATTGACTTTCCAAATACAGAAGAAGCAAAAGAAAAATTAATTGATGATGTGGTATGTGGTATAATATTTTGTCCAAAACCGAAAACACACAAAAGAACAGGATAGGTAGCAGGTTGGTATGGAATTGCATTATATTGGGTACTAGGATTTATTTTAGTCCAGAGTCCAGAAAGTTCAGTTTTATCACACATCATATTATTATATCATATTATATTACAAAAAAAGAATACACACTACACGCAGTCTTTTTTATCTTTCACTTTTAGCTTCAGTTCCATTTTCCATCCATTCTATATAGCGTGTAAGTGTAAATAGTTAAAATCCTTTTTTGTTGCCGATCGATAGTTATAGCTGCTAAACGTTTGATATTTTATTCTTCTTCGCATTGCTTTCTTGTTTCTTGTAGCCCCAACGAAAATTTGTTCAAATTTTAAGTAGAGTAAACTAATTCGGTCCAATTAATTTATAACTAACATAATAACAAGCCATCCTTCCTCAACAAGGTAAAAAAGTGAACAATCATGTATCGTTTAAAATTTCATAGCGTTGACAATGTTTTTAAAGTACGGTGTTTTGCTGCTTTGTTATTTATGCGTTTTCATTTTGTAATCACAAACACAGCTCAAAATGTCGGATGAAGAAAATGACTCGGATCAAAAGACTGACTTGGAGAAATTCGGACTATTTAAAGATGGACCCTACGATAATGAAGTTGTACTGTTTAGACCGGATATTCGGAGTGTAATGGGCAGAGATCCAGATGTCAAAGATGACCCTCTCCGTTTAGATGGACCATTTCCATTAGTTCGTGGACACAAACTCAAGGCGGCGACAAATGATTGGAGTTTCTCTCCATATATTCCAATGTCTAGTGAAGATATTGAAGATCCATATCAAGATCCAGGTTCGTGGCGGCGGAAAGCAAGAACTGAAGCAGCGGAACTAAACGTCAGTGACCAACCTTTTGTACCAACTGTTGGAGCTAGAACTATGAACGGTTCCGGGACTTATTATGGGACATTTACTAATGTTGAAGATGTCGAGGGTATGACATCACACTGAAACTAAATATCTAGAAATTACGGTTTGTGAAAGTCATCTCGTTTTTTTATGCAAGCCTATACCCACGTCATCTAATACGTAGAATATGATGTCATGATTCTTTGTTTTTGTAGCATTCAGTGCTGAAACAAGAGAAAAAGAGGACAATGATTTGAAAGGACTTCCGAATTTTCTTACCAATCCGGGTAAAAAAGGGACCGGCTATGGATACGTCGATATTACTATCAATCCGTATCCGGTAAAGGATGAAGGTGATGAAGATCCATACTTTGATGTTTCGGAAGCGAAACGAGAAAATAGAGAAGCACATGAAGGCGCTATAGTCGGAGACGGTGTGTTTATTCCAGGAGGAAAACCAGGAGTAAATTACTTAAAATGTTATCATTTTTCTCTATCAGCGTATGTGTACTGTGTACTTCTTGGAATTTTAATATTAAATGTAATCCGTAACCCATAACAATTTACAATTTATTTCTAGGGATATTTTGATCCAAATCCGTACCTAAATGATCGAGATCCAGATGGAACAGAAGAAACATATGATTTTGATCGATTAAATACAGAAAAAGAAGAAGACAACGGAGATCGCGGTCCATGGATTCCAGCAAGTAGTACAAAAGTGGTAAGAAACATGTTTTCTCAACACTTGTTGTTTTTAAGCAGGTTGTTCAGTTTCGCACATGTTTTTCTAAGTTATAATAATTTTTGATTTTTACAGATAAATGGAAATAAAGATGTAGTCCAGCCTCTAGAAAGGTTTCCAGAATATAACGCTGGACCCTTCGAAGACCCTCAATTAACCCTCAATTTTAGGAAAACGAAGCTAGATGATGAAAAACCCACGTGGAAACCATCCATTGGATACAAAACACTCCGAAGTCGTTCTGTGATAAGTTATAACGTCGGTCTGCGGGTCAATAGTACGAATTTCCATCGTTATTGTTGATTTACGGTTTCGGACCTGACATCCGTAAAAAGTCTGAAGATTTTCATCTTGATCTGGATTTTGATACTGAGAAAACTTAAAGCAAATGTAACAATGTTGAATAAAATTTTGAGTGAAAAAAACCCCGACATTATAATATGACTTTGATTTGTGTTACTATAATCTATAATGCTTTTAAGAGGCCTTCTAACCCAAAATTGCCTCTAAGGTATAACATCTAAGAAAAAATTGAGCGAGTACAATAATAACTTTTTATTTTTTATCATTCTCATTCTTATTTTGTCCACAACATAATATTTTTTTTGAACCGCAGTAAATAATGAATAACGTTATATACATCAGTTGAGATTAAATTTTTGATAACAATAAATACTTATTTTTAATAATTTGATGATTAATGAATATAGTATAACATTTTTTACAGATATTTTACAACTTTACCGTTCACTTTTTATACGTATAATATGTATACATGGTATTATAATTTACAATAATAATATAGACATAAGGTTATTTTCGTATGTATCATACACCTGTGTTTTCATATTATGCATTAATTAGTAATTTACACACTCTCATTATCATAATAATAATATATTTTATGTATATATATACATAATCACTCTGAACATTTAATAATACGTGACATAATATTATAGAATATAGTAATTTTCATTTATCTTTGATTAAATATTAAGGTAACCATTTTTTATTTTTCTTTGGTACATCATGCCTCTCTCATATTATTCATTTTATAGGGCAATTCGGGTGAATTTCCCGACTTTTTGTTCTTGTATGACACTAAAGTACACATATTTAGCATTTGTAATTCATATAATTAATAATATGCATTTCAGTAAATGACTTTTTACAAGATTTTTTAAAACATAATAATATAATATAACGTAGATATAATATATATTTTTCATAGGTAAATAGATACAGTATTTTATAATTTATAATGGTTGGGGAAAGAGAGACGCGAATAAAATATAGGCACTTGATCCTCCACGAAGGCATCCATACGATATCAAAATTCTTTCTTTTTTTCCCCTCTGCTACACATATTCATCCCATCTTTGTCTATTTTCGGATTCAGTTCCATGTTCTGTTCGTTTTTCCACGTTTTGTATCCAAACGGAAATATAATACAACATGCTGTTGGCAGTACTTATTATTTTTTTTGCATGTTTCTGTTCAACCTGTAAAGTACAGGTAGTTCAGTGTATTAGGTTATTTTCATAACGTTTATGTCTCGTGTACTTTTGATCTTTTTCGTATATTTACTCGAGTTGTGCAACTGGATTTTTTTCTTATTTCAGTGTTTGGGTCGGAAAATATTTTTCTTGAGTCTTTATCATTTCATCGTCATCCTCTTCCTCATCAGCAGTATTATCGTCTTTTTTGGCAAAATTAATTAGAAAACATGACAGGGTGATATACACTACGCCCGTAAGCCTTAAAATCGGTAAAACCTCGAGGAGCAGTGTTATAATTGCCAAACTCAGAGGTTGAAAAACGGTGAAATGACTGTGGTTGCTGTTGTTGTTGTTGTTGATTTTGGCGTCTGAAAGCTGGTTCAGATGATTGTTGTGGAGAAAATTGCTGTGTATTTGCAGACGTTGAGTAACCTAAAAAAATCCCAAGAAATTCAAGATAAAGTCAAAAGAATAATTTTATATTGAAAATACCATAGACTTTTTTTCTGTGAAATTATTACAAAAGTAACCTTGAGGAAATTAATCAGTCAGAACAATAATTCAATTAATCTGCTCATTCAAAATTCAAGCCAGAAATAAGCCTTTTTGCTTCTTTCAGTTCAAAAACAATGTTATATTTTGAGGTTTCAAAATTCTCGGACGTTTTGTTAATTTTGTTAATTTTTTTTAATCGCAGATTTGATTTTTCCCCCTGGTTCCATATATAAGCACAACATCCAGTAATAAATAAAAATAATTTTATAAAGGGCTCTCTCTGTTTTTTTATTATTTTGTTAGGTTATTTTGTTCTGTATTTTCTCGTGAAAAAGTTCTGCACAAAACGTACTAAAGCACAATCAGTACAATAGAAAAGGGAAACAACAAAACAGACGTACTTATATATGCATAATGTCATGTTATGTAAGAAGATAGTATACAAACATGAAGATAAAGTTTTTTTTTCTTTCAAGAAAATCAATCATTTCCAACGACATGAGATACTCTTGGCTAAGTTTCAGCTGTTAAATAATGTATTCAATAATATACATGCATAATATATTATATACATCCGCAAGAAATAATAATGTCTGTGGGAATAACTGTGAGAAAACAATAACTTTCACTATTCGTTTTCTTCTCTCTTTAGCGTTTTGTCTTGTTCTTTGGTCTCGTTTGCATAAATTCTTGTTCTGAGAGAGAAAAGGAGTAGATGAACTTCATGTCTGTATAGTCGGTAGTACTATAAATATAACAATGAGAATTTTGTATGTGAATGGCAAATCAGCTCATCAGTTTAGTTCATCCCACGCATTTTTCTCTTCCTTTTTTCTGTCCTCCGTCTTTTGTTGGTTGTTCATATTTGTTCTGGATTTTTTTTCCTGCTAATCCTTATCCTTATCTACTTGAAGCTGCTGCTCATTTTGTAGTTGTTCTTGTTTCCTTGCTTGTTGTTGTAACAAGAAAAATACCAGGCATCATTTATTATAGTACAAGGGTGACAATGAGCCTTGAAAGATTGACTAAATACAACTTACTTCTTGTTTAAAAAAACCTTTTGTATGGAGAGTATTGAGCACAGAAAGAATAAGAGATAAGCAGAAGTTTCGATTTTTTTAAAAAGAAAAACAATAAAACATACAGCACAACAGTCTAAAGTGTATATGTACATATATAAAAGATCAAATCACACAAAAACAAACACATTTTGCTCTCAAGCAAAGACTTGTAATTTGTAATAATTTTTGAAAAACCTCGGCTGTTTTTTGAAAATGAATAGGTAGGAATTGTTTCATGCAGCTATGCAGAATGAAGAAACAAAAGAAACAGAGAAAGGTTTCAAATGCCAAAAGCATTTTAAGGTTTTACACTAGGACACAAGTGCATTTTGAGGTTTTTACAATGTGCAAGGCTGGTTTGAAAATAGAAAATTACACTATTATTTACTGTTATAAATATTATATTATAGATAGATAAACATGATGTATTAAGAGAAAAATGTAAAACTAGCCTCCTAAATGATTACTCGAGCTCAAGCGGGCGTCATATTGGTCAACGTGGTCATGAAAGGACGAAGACGATGAACTAGTAAGAGCTGAAGCTGAAGCATTGACATTGACATTGGGGTCATTATTATTATACAGTCGATGTTGAACATTTCCCGTTTCCGCCACGTAGATAAAATTAGCATTATCACTCAGAGTAGTATTATTATTCACATACATATTATTCTGGTTATTACATTGATTATAGTTAAGATTGTTATTATTATAAGTATTATTATTCAGCGTCTGTTGCTGCTGTTGTTGTTGATGTTGTGACTGCTGTATTAGCCTTGGACTCTGACTTTGACTTCTACCATCATTTCGACTATATGGAAAATATCTATTATAATTATTGTTATTATTCAGTGTCCTATTACAGACAACACCACCATGTTCAGACTGACTCTGTTCCCAAGCTTCAAAAAAGCTTCTTTTGCCTTCAAATGTTGTTGGTACAATGATAATTTTCTCATCATCACCAAAATCCTCAGCGGCATAATCATCAACCACGAATTTGACGGATTTCCCTCCGTGAGCACCATCTCCATGAACCTGTCCTTGTTGTTGTCCTTGTTGTGGCTGTTGTTGCTGTTGATGAGGATGATGATGAGGCCCTGGTAGATTCACACGGCCAATTCGAGTTTGGTTTTTCAATATAGATATCGGCTGGTTTTGAGAGGAAGGAGAAACAGAAGGGAGAGGAGACACTTGATGATATTCTGGCAGTGTTTGTTGCTGTTGTTGTTGCTGCGGCTGTTGCTGCTGTTGTTGTTGATAATTTGGGTACCTTGATGGTGTTTGTGCTCGTGTTGGTGAAGCGGAAGCACCTCGAGTTGGTAAAGGCACAAAAGCTCGAGCAGAAGTTGGAGTTGGTGTCCTTGATCGAAATTGTCCTGGTGAAACTGAATTTGGTGCACTCCAAGTTAGAGGCACTGCAGCCTGTGGAGCTGCTTGTGGCACTGGCCTTAGTAATGGTTGTTGTTGTTGAAGTTGTTGTTGCTGCTGCTGCTGTTGATACTGATTGACTGAAGATGATGAAATAGAAGATGAGGACAAGAATTGTTCATAACTTGTAGATTCACTTAAAATTTCTGTGTTAGTAGCAGCAGAGTAGCAGCTATCAAAAGATGTGGCAGAGCCAGTCTCTGCGACTGCAATGTACACAAAACAAAATGATAAAGAGAAACAAAGGAAAAGAAAGTTACAAAACCAAAGAGTAAAAGTACATGAAGAAAAGAGTTTAATAAGCCAGGTGATAAAAGCTTCATACTTGAAACATCATGTATCGTGTATCATGTTTATTATGTATTACATGTGCATGTGCAGCTATTAGCTATTATATATTTGCCTAAAGCCTTTCAAGCTTGTTTCAAAGTTTAATGTGCTGTGTTGTAAATATTTTGTAATTATGTATGTTGCTTTCATACTTTTATTTGTTTTGCAAACTGCAAAGCAATAGATATTATACACGAAAAAAAGCTGTGTGCATTGTGCATTGGGATTGTGCATATTGTGAAAGAATCTTATTAATAAACAATACACGCTATAGCTCATTACTTGTAAAGCTCAATATAAAGCTAATCACTTGTGTATCAAGTGTAAAATGAAATTAGGAATTATTATTATAAATTGCTAGCTATAAATAAATAAAGGTACCAAAAATACACCTTTGAAAACTGAAAACGTGGTAAGAAATGATCAAGTGATGTAATGTATATATGTACAATGTACATAATAATATATCATGTAACATATTATAATATCATATTGATTCAAGGGGAAACGTATGTATTTACTTGGTGCAGGCTTCCAGCTTTTTGGTGTCGTTGGTTTGTAAAGGTCAGCTGATGTCCAGGGAGTTCTACTACTAAAACAAGCAGGAAACAAAACTTGATGTAATAATAATAATATCAGCATCGGAATTAATTTTATCATCCTGATAAAAATTTATAGTTTACAGTATTGATTCTTGATGTATTTGTAATTTCTTACGCGGAGGAATCAATTTTCCTTTCGGCAGCAGACACAACACTTTGTACCACTGGAGAACGTTGAAGTGCTTCGAAAGCTCCATCAACTGATCCTGTTTCAAGGGCTGCCTCCCAAGGTGATTTCACTAAGCGCAGTTTTGGTTGTGCAAAACGTTCCTAAGTTTTACAAATCAAGCAATAAGAAATCGAGTTAGATAAAACATTTTGTATTATCGTGTCATTTCTTTAGCTTGAGCTTGTGTAGGATAAAATATTAACATGAAAAATGTCTAAATATACTAGTAGTTTGTATTACTTGAATTTGATTAAGCTTGTATGCATGTTCCACTCTCGATCTATCGATGAAGGATGCAGGTGGGATATTTGAGGCTTGGGGGGTTACGGGAGCAGACCTCGAGTCTGGGAAGACGGGAGAGAAATTATTTAATGAGGAGGATAATTCTGTTGAACTTCGTCGGACGTTCGTTTCATCTACTACCCACTTTTCAGACTTCTTACGACGTTTAGCGAACAACTGTGCTCCTGCAACATATCATAAAAAGAAAAACCATGTTCATACTTCATACACCTTTCTATGTACATCATGTGTATATGCATTATGTTGCGGTTGTGTAGTGTGTACAGTGTACATTGTACATAAATTACGATTTCGAATTTCAGAAAATGAGCTCAAAACTCAAAAATGATATGGCTGTGCTATCAATATCGTCATAATTCTGTCTTCTCCGAGTTGTCTTCATTAAAGGGCATGTGAATTTTTTTGGTCATCAACCAAATCAAAAAGTATCAACAAGCAATAAATGATTTTGAGCAACAAGCCAGCTGTGCATTCTGTGCATGTACCCTTTTTAACTAGAAACTAGCAAACAAAATGAAATAGATGGATATGGTAAATAAATGGTAATTTTTTGTGTGACAAACATGAAAGACATTCGTGATTCGTGATAGAGACATACTAGATATTAGTACAGAGTACAGACTACAAACATCATCCGCGTATCATCCCTTTTTATATGATAAGTGTAAGATACGTCCCCAGTTTTAGTCATGAAATAAATAGTAGACTACTTTGTAAAATATATACATGCAGTCTTCTATCTCTTGGTATCGAAACCATTTGAAATAAAATGCCAATTACTAGAAAAAGACGTTCTTGGCAACTAGTGGCATAAAATTTTCCTGAAATTCTGTATTCTATACACTACTTTACCATGTACAACTAGATCCATTTGATTCTTAATACTTAATACAATGTACTCCGTACTCCAAACAGCCTGTCTTATCAGCATGCTCAATGTTTCGTGTTCTATTCAAAGAGGAAAAGTTGGTATGCTAACTAAACTTTTTGGTAACAGACGTCAGAAATATTGTGGTTTTAAGAAACTACTTTCACATGCTCTTTTTCTACTTTCTACACTCTATACCCTACACTCTACACAAATTTTTATTTAGCTTGTTCTCTTCTGTTTCTCGTTTCTCATCTCCTCTCCGTTCTCGTTGACTACTAATGAATTTGTTTGTCTTTGTCTAATTTCTTGCCATTTCAAATCACACATGTGTATGATTCCATTCAATTTACTAGTCTGTATTATACTCCTGTTTGTCTTGGCTTTTCTAGGAACTGGAACTTGGAACTGTGGGATCGTTTAAACTAACATTTTATAATATATGCATCATAATTTTAATCGTTTCAGCACACTGAATAATTTTGAGTTTTGTACCATATTCACTGTATTACAAATACGTATTATGTATTATGCAATGTATGTGTAACGTATTGTATAATGTACAATATTTACTGACAACCATTCGTATCCATGTTACGCTAAAGAAACGTTTATACAAGGAACTTACCTGGATTTCCACTTGGCGAATGCAGATCCTTGACTAAATCGAAGCAAATTTCAGGTGACAGTGCGCCATGATCGTTGTAAATCCCTGTTGTTTTTAAAGTATGCCAGTCCTGAACATGTCCTCGAGGATTCATCACTAATTTCATCAAGGGTTTTCCAGGATCCTTGAACAAAAAACACAAAAATCAGCCACTTTTTATCTCAACAGTACGAAAAGTTCATGACGTTTCAAAAGCTTTAGTATGTAAAATGTACAATGTTGACATGAGGTCAAATCTCCATATTGGACTTTGGACTTACTTGTAAAATGCTTGGCACACGAGAATCGTCACCATTTCGCTCGACAGAGGATTCCTCCTCTCCTCCTTGGAAAGTTCCATCAGGTCCTATAATACAAAGTAAAAACAATTGCCAAAATCAAAAAATCAATTCAAAGAACAAAGAACATATTATTATGACGTTATTGCTATTTACATTATCTATGAAAATCTGATCAACATCCACCATCTTTAAAAAGCCAATCGTTCCCCCTTTTTCTAACAAGTTTACTTGATTACACTCTGTGTTATGTATTCTTGGTACAATTTGAGCATTTTAAGGCTATTGAAATTGCCCTTATTAAAAGCCTGACAATATTGTCGTAAACTTTTTTCTCCATAACATGAATAATTATGACTGATTATGTTTTATGTCAAACTACAAAATAAGGACAACCTGCTGTTCTGACGAAGATTGGCCCCGGTCGGTCCGGTACAGGACCGACAGAAGGCACCCAGCCGATTCGAATTGACATTTTGATTTGTCAAAATTCAATGCCACTGAATTAAGCAGATGATATTTTTCCTCATCATTATGAAGAAGATGTGAGTGGATAGTGAATAATGTCCAAAATGTGTTCCTTGATTCAGGTGAAAACCAGAACCGTCAACGAATACAGACGATATAGAATATAGTGACAGTTGGATTGGCATCAAAGATACGCTTTAGTCCACATAGTGTAAAACAGGAGACGTTTTTCCAAGTATAAATACGTACGTATGTAGTAAGTAGTAATAGCTACTAACTACTAGATAACAGATACAAGTCTTATTTTTAGAAGTGATTGACAGCTCCTCTCCTTTTACAATTGACAATCACGATTTGTAGTCAATTAAATAATAATTTAATGACAAAAGATAAAAACTGAATAGAAAATTATTATTGATCTTGTTGATGGAATTTGAGTCGTTGTTTCGTATTTATTATAGTGAATAATTTATTTCCTATATAATACAATTAACAAGTAATAAGCACAATCACAGGGTAAAACACATGGAATTCTTATTATTGTCCAATGTCCAGTCTCACTGAAACCACGAGGAAACAGTACAGAACACAGTTTTCAAGTTCTTTTTTATCGTGAACAATTATTATTATATAACTATACACAAATTTTCACCGGAATGAAATCCAATGTAGGAAAATCAATATAACTAAATAAGAACAGCTGATGATTGGATTGACAATTGACAGGAAATTGAAGATTCACAGTCTATTTACAAGACAAGGCTGTCAAATGTCAAGTGTCAAGAGTTTATTATGTATTATGTGCAATCACACACAGACACAAAACGCAAACACACTTTTTACTCTATACCTTCAAAATTTATAGGAAAAAACCCGACTCTGGTAATGTTGTTTTCCTCTCTCATCAATAACAATGACACTAATAATTATTTCTTTTTATGGAAACTTTGTTCAGGTATGTACTTTTGATGGAAGGTGAGAGTATTTTTTTTCCTTGTCTCGTTTTTTGTGCTAATCCGATGTGGATGGTTATCTACTTATGCATGCTGTATGTATAATGTATAATATATATGTAGAATTGCTGATGGGTGATGGGAATAGGGGGAAATAATGATATTACACCATTATGTGAATCCTCACTACAATAATATGCATGTCGATCGGCCAGGAAAAACTCCTGACGGAAGATCAACACAGTGACGACTGAATCACACATACAATAACATACAAACATGAGAGCTGTTAACGTAGAAAACCCGGGTATTTTTATCTCAACAAGTCACAACCATATCCTATACAACCAACAACTTACAACCTACAATCTACAACCTACAATCTACAACCTACAACTACTACGACTTTTCGATACTACGATACAAAGATACAACTCTTTACCATACATACATACATACTTACTTAGGCACAAATATGTACAAAATGTGAATCGTGAAACTATTTAGCCATCCACGCAGTCATCGTAGGCTTAAAGAGGGAAATCCAGACTCAAAAGTCAAAGCTACATCCAAATCCAGAAGCTTACATGTAGGATGTAGGTATACGAAAAACGAAGACAGAATGAAGGAACTGAGCAAGATGAAGAAGCTGTTGCAGCATTGCTCCTGCTCTACTATTTGTCTAAACTTGTTCAAGGAAAAAAATCGAGAAAACTCTGTATATGTAATGTGTACCAGAGACCGAAGACTTGTTCTTATTAGGGAGCGAGCGAAGCGAGCTCCCCTTATTCTATCATGTTGTCTGTCTGTCCGTCCGTCTGTCTGTCCGTCCG
>JAQGBH010003997.1:0-18163 GCA_034698265.1 Sminthurinus aureus | reverse complement strand
CTTTGGTGACCTTGGTCGACCTCTAAACCTAAAGCAAATGGATTGAAATTTTCAGAGGTTGTTCCTTACATCAAAAGAAACGATAAAACGGGTTCGCAATTTAACTTGGACCAAAAAAGTGAAAAGTGACGCGGTCTAGTGTACACTGTACATATCTCGATTTACTTTTTCCTCTGTTGCTTCACACTCGTCTCATTATACTCATTACTCATTACTGTGCAATGTTCAAAAAGAGGAGGAACACAGCACAGTAGTATATGAGATTACACGCTCACAAGGTTTGAAATGCAGCATATCAGATTTACAATGTGATAATAAGGAGATTTATCTGTGTATGCATTACGTGTAACGACATTTGAGTATAAAAAATGAAAAATGACAAAATTTAAGTTTTGAAATTTCAAATAAGCAAACATAATAAATAGCGGGGGACAAAATATTATGCATTTGTTGGAATTCGGAAAACGTAGAAAATATTTTAATTTGATTTTAAACTTACAAATTGAAACGATTCAAATTGAAAGTATGCTTGTGTTTATTATCAATATGTGTAGAGTGTAGAATGTAGAATGTATATAGTTTGTACAAAATACAAGATGATAGCCAAGTAAACGTTTGTTACACAAGATGAATTCATTTTTAAACTTTACTTTTACCATTGTCAGTTTATTATTATGACTGCAATATAATACAATTTATTAATTAAAGTGTGTAGTGGAATGAAGAGGAATGACAATCGAGGGAGATTACATTGATGTCAGGTCATGATGATGCTGATGTTGATATTGATATTACAGAAATGTTCATGTCCACAATACACAATAGATATACCATATGAATGTCTAAAATATTTATATGTACATCTATACATGTATGTATGTAAATATAAAGATGTGTTGAATCTTGCTTTGCTTTGGTTTGGTTTGGCTAAGCTGCAGTTGTTAAGAAACGGCTCGTTGATGTTCACCAGAGATTTTTGTATTTTGTTCGATACATACATTTGTGTGTATTGTGTACACTTTATACTGTATACGTATGCTAGTACGTGAAAGACAGGCGAAGTTAAAGGCCACACCTTGATTTGATGAATGAAATATATTGGTGTAATTCAAACTACTTGGATCCACAGTGTCTCTTTACATATATATATACGAGATACTTCTTTCTTTCTATCTATCTACTCTTCCTTCTCTCTGTATAGTTCTACGGTAGAATTTGCGCATTCAAACACAAACATACTCTCACGAGTACATAATATAAAATTGAAGATGTATCTAGTATCTACATTCATTTGTATGATGTATGCAGCACACATCATACAGTATGATCTACACTGTACAGCCAGTCGGTGTACAATAAACTTTTGTCTGTTTACAGTTTAGAGGAGCAAGAGAAGAAGAATCACTCTTTTACTCAAACTGTTGAATACTAATTTCAAATATTTTTGATACTCAATCCAATCCAGAATTCACAAGTCAAATACGAACGTGTATATAAGACGAGCATCGCCACTTCTCATTCATGCTTTCTCTGTCTATTGTCTATACATGTACAATGTACAGTGTTCGGTCTGCATATGTAGAGATTAGACATTTCCTTTAAATCTCTATGTAATGTTTGTCATTCTGTGGTCGGTGTTGCTAGTTGCTATGCTCTCTCTCTCTCTCTCTGGAAATTTTATGCGATGCATTCTATCTCTCTCTCTCTCGTATAAATGTATAAAGATGAGTGAGGTGAAAAATGAATGATGATACATGATGATGCATACGCCGACAATTAAAACACAATCAAATAAAATATTATGAGGAATTTTACAAGAAAGAGGTGAATACCAAACGATATCATTTCAAATTGCAATAACATTATCTCTGTATGATTCTTTTGAGTTTTTATGTTTTTGAGGTAAATAGATAATTTCTTGTGGTACAACGGGACATTACCTTCCGACTGTAGACTGTAGAGTGTGTTCACTTCACAACGTACAATTCACTACACTGTACTCTACCTGTCTCTGAATGCATGTCAACTTAAAATGAGGATCTGCAACATATTACACTGTACACGGCTATATTATATTATATTTTGATAATTTCTGCTGGTCATTTATCTGCTGACAATATTATGGTGTTTGATGTTCCTTTAACATTTAATTGCATCTTGTGAGGAAAAGAAAGAAATTTTGACTTTTATGCGGTGCACATTGCACATGATGCGGGTAATGAGGAAATGGTTGAAAAATATTGTTTGTCGTATGCACGCATGTTGTGTGTAGCATGTACCTTAAACGCATATTAAAAAGTCATATTTTCTTCCATAAACAACTCGTCATCATGTTAGGCTTACTATTAAGCGTAAAGCCGTTGAAAAAATCACCTGCTGTAGTATATTATTGGACCTATAATTTTTGAAAAAACAACATTACTTTGGTTTTGTTCCATACGTTCATGCTAGAGCATAAGTAAAGAATTTGATGAAAATAATAGAAATTGTAAAATAAAAAACCAGGATAATCAGGACTTTTCTCTGTAACTGTGTGCATTATACACGCCTGTAGGATGTAGGAAATAGAAATAGAAATGGCACTAGTCACACACATAACATGGCACTGGTGTAAGTTTTAAATATGCTCCACAGTGGTATGTTTCTAAGTTCTTGTCTTGCCCAAGGAATGTAATGGACAAATGATAATGAATCCATTCTAAAAAATTCAATATTTTGCACGCTATATAGACTCTTAAAATTTTAAATAGTCAAAATTTTCAAATACCGTTTGACTTCTCTCTCTTATTAAAACATAGATCAATTCAAGACTCTTATTTGACTTGGTTTATATTTGGACACTTATTTACTATAGTGAAAATAAATGAATCCGCAACTTGCTAAATTGGAGGATGGTACCCCAAGAAAATTGAGAGAAATTGATTGATTTCTTGTAACCAAAAACCAAATCATGCAAATTTAAGAGCTTACTTAACTGTGTAGGATAAAAAAATTTATCAATCACAAATTACATTTACCCCATAGGTGTCTAATGTCTAATGTTCAATGCACACTGTGCAAGTTTGATGTCTGTTACATCCTGCACATGTGATTTAGCTGCATTTTATATCAGTATATTTTGAGGAGAGAGAATGAAGGAAAAGATGTGAAGGAGAGAGAGTGAGAGGGAAAAAAACTTGCGAATCTGATGAAATGGGAAAATGATTGCCAGAGGAGTTTGATTTTAAATGTTGAGTCCCCAAGCTTCACTTAAGTCTTATATCTATCTCCGTCATGCAATTTTTTATCCTTATGGTTCACAACAAAACCATACCTCTGTTGTTCGTGTGCATTGTCATTTTTCCATCCTCCATCCACGTAAATGTGCACGACAACCTGTCCGTCTGTGTCTCTATTCTTATGGACTAAGGAAAGTGTATCTACGATATACTATGTACTATCTACCTATACGACATGAGTTTTGAATACACACATGATTGTACTTTTTTTAGTAACTTTCCTCACTTCTGTATTCACTATATCATTTAATTTTCAATATTCACAGCATTACGATATCAACTATCAACCATCAGTCATGTGGGTTGTAGGATGTATTAAAAGCTTAAGAGTACATAGATTTAGTTTTTTTGTAGTAACAAATTTGTTGAGTGTTGAATGTTGAATTATTAATGACATGAAAATGTATGCACACAACAATATTCTAACATCTATTTTTTCCCCACCAAAGTCTAATTGCTAATCTAGAATCTATAGAGAATCTAAAAAGCACAGAGGAAAAATGTCCAAGAGATACCCAAAGGGATTTCGTTTCATGTTTGTATTGGAAAATATGGAGGCTTTGAATTTTTGAATGGTGGAAAATCTGTAAAGAAACATGTTTGATCGTTATTTCTTATTTTTCCCATTTATAATGCATACTATTTGCTATTTGTCCTACTAAGAAACGTAAAGTCAAATTTTTTTACGATTTCTCTGACTTTTGCCCCAAGTTAAGTCCAGATGACCATGACTAATTGTAAATCATTTAAAAGAGGGAATGTGAGCTAGTGGGTTTATAGGAAAGAAAAAAAGGAATACATAGGTGGAGAATGGAGAGTGGAAAGAAATAGAAAAAGAAAAAAGATGATGAGCTTTGAAAATCATGAGCAAAAGTTTACAAAAGGTATAGTCTACATTCTACATCAATACAGAATACGGCATACAACATGTGGATTTTAGATTGTGTGGATAGTGGATACAAGCTGTACATTAACAATTAACAGCCATTTTATCAAGATAATCAAATTTGCCTAATTTTTTGTTGTACAAGCACCAAAGACCAAACACACTTCGTTGTTCGTTTATTCAAATGACCATTAAAATTTGAACTATAAACTGTGTAGTGTGTAGTATGTAGAAAGTATTATGACAATAGATTCATTTCAGATACACGAGAGTCGACTGCAAGGCGAGCCTAATGAGTAGTGAATGTTTTGAGTTTTGAACATTGAATTTATGATATATGATCCATAATCGATAGATGTATTATATATAGGTAAAGAATATTGATGTGAATAGACTAATAGACTAATAGACTATGGAAAAAAAACATGTAGTATGTAGAGTTTTACAGTGATCTAATAATTAAAAAGATACAGATGGAACGTGCAAATTGAATTAAAAACAATTGTGGAAGTACAAATGAGCAAATGGTATAATTTTGTTTTTGTCTGTCAACATGATGGTACACAATGCACAACAAGTAAATGCATGATACAATTACACAGTACATGTGTAGAGTGTAAAAACTATAAGCTTACGCACTTTCTTCCAATATAATAGATTCAATTATTGAAACTACAATTTTGGATCGCTGACATTGAGATTTTTCCTCCTTTTCCCCGTTCAAGCTGCTCTATGCCATGTCTTCACTTTAGATGTTATCTATTATTTTATGATTACTGATTATTATAGTAGTGCAGTGGTAAAAAATGTAAATGGTAGAAAATTAAAAACTCAATTCCAGGTTGTGTTTAGTGTTTAGCTATCTTTAAAGTCACCCACCATTTACTTATTTCATTTTTAATATCAATTAATTCCTCTTTTTTGTGCATGTATTTCATCAGTTTTTCATTCAATGTTCAAATTGTTCAATAATTTGCATACTAAATTGAGGCAAAAGGTTTTGTGGGAAAAAAACGTATTGGATTTAAGGATGAATGAAGAATGAAGGATGAAAATGATTGTCATGTAATGTTATATAATAATTATGTTATGCATCGTGTTACAATAATATTGTCATAACGTAAAAAATTAAAATGTAGATATATTATGTGTACATCTATTTTGACCCACCATTCAAACAATGTCCAAAATATGAAGCATGTGTGTGAAAGAGTGAGAGATGGTGAGAGTGAGTTACATAGACTTGCATGTATTTATGGAAAGTGAAGATTGAGGATGCATAATTGCTTTGCTCATCATTATCATCTCGTCGACGACTTAAATGGCCAGATGGTTGGTCGTAGGTGTAGCTTAAGACGTATATTAATGATTAATGCATTGTCAAGAGAAAAAATTAAAGCATCTCCATTCTCCAGGCTTTTTTTATCTATGTATAAATTTTTATACATGCATACAAAGTTTTTGGCTTTGGCTTCCTTTATCTCAATATAATGTATAATATACATTATACATACCTAATTTGAATCACATCTTGTTTTTCCTCCACTCTGCTCTTCTTATTTATATTATCACTATATTTTATATTCTGTGTATATCTTAACTTTTTACTAATTTATGAATGACCATGACTCGTCGTCTCTTTTCTTTCTCTCACCGGCTAATGCCTTTGCCTTTGACTTTGTGTGTGCATCCTTTTTTTTCTGTTGTCAAACTTAATTTGAAACTATTATCTTTTCATCTCTATTCTGCATACATGTACTCTGTACCCTGTACATGTTTCTTTACAATAAGTGATAATAATAAAAAATAATAATATTGTTATCGGCCATCAAATATCAAATACCAAAACGATCAAGTGAATTTAATTTTTCCTCTTGCAATGAAATTTTCTACACTAGAGAAACTATCGAAACCAGACACTAGATCCACAATACATATGTAGTGCGTGCATTTTTACCTAAACAAATTAAATGTGTAATAAATTTTTCATATGCAAATATTTACAATTTACACCTTTCTGAATTAGGGAGGATTTGTAATTTGTAATCAAACCTTATCAATTTTTTTTACATAAAAAGGAAAAAAAGAAGGTTTATCACATTAAAATTCATTCATTTTTTTTGTATGTAATACCTAAAACCCTTTCATGTTTATTCATAATAATTGTAGGTAGGCACAAATTATTACAAAATTACACACATATCAACAACATTAATATTTATTTTCCCAATAACAATATGCCTGTAGGATAGCATGATCTCATAGTACAGATGACAGTATTGAATATTTTCTTGTCTAAAAATCTGTTTACTCTGATCTGTTTAATATTAATTTTTTAATCAACAGTGATATCTGTGATCTTTATCATGTACTCTTTTCAATATCAAGTATCGTTTTAACTTGCCCGACCGAAAAACTATTATTTCAAAAAGGTAGACAAATTACATATTATGTGTAATAAAGAGGCCTATTCCCTGTTCCTCCTGCATTATCAGTAAAGAGTAAAGAGTAAATTAATTCCAATGATATGAAAATGCAATGATGTTAAATTCCTGGTCCTGGTTCTGGCCATGGTTCAAGTTTACAATATATATATATATACTATAATATTATATTATAGGAAAGAAGAAAAAGAAGCACCTGTATAGTTTATACTTTTTTTTACCATTTATTCCATCCACATTTACATACGCATAGGAATATGTATAGCCTGAATGCCAAATGCCAATACAAGTCCCAGTAATATTAACTATGTAGAGACTAGATACAAGGTACAGGCATAAGTTCTTGCTCCTCTCTTTCTCCGTCTCTGTCTATTCTACTCTATACTTTATACTCTATATTCTATAATATTATACTCTACTCTGAGGATCAATTTAAATGAGAGATTTTTTCCACTAGAAAAACAAGTTATATTTTCCGTAAGAAATTAATACAATAGTCATACACATGTGTGTACATATTGTAGATTGTGGATAGAGAAAAACTTTAGCTTTTTTCGTCTACAACAAGTAACAAGCTACTACTACTACTGCCACTGCGTTGCTCTTCTTCTTCGTCTTCTTCTTCTTCTTCTTCTTGTTTTTCTAAACATGAGATAAATCTGGTTATAAAATAAAGATTAAGGCTTGAATATTGAGCATTAGCACTTAGCATACAAGAAAAAGAGGGAAAGAGAAACAGCTTAACTTAAACGTATTAGATACATCTATGGATGTATGGATGTATCTATGTATCTAGTTTATACATTTTACCTATTTACCTGCCTCCATGTTGCCTCTGCTGTAAAAAAAGCGGAGAAATACGCAAGGAAAAAGGAGACGAGGGGACGAAAAAAAAGTACAAGGTACTTAATGTGCTTAGTGCTTAACAAACATGTATGACAATGTTAAAAAGAGGACTTTTTTCTATACATGTATAATAATATTCTGTACATGAAATTTCATGTGACTTTTTTACTTTTTGACTTTGTGTATTATATGCCGTATACTGTATACTACTGTTGTGTATTGTATACACATGAGTGTTGAGCCTGAAAATTCTTTCATCATCATAATGTCATCGGTTTTAATCCAAAAGGAGGATTCAGTGAGATTCCAAAAAAAAATGTACACCAGGGATATTTCGTTGATCATTCTGTTCTTCTTCTTTTTTTCTGTAGGACTGTATTGTACATTATGCATGTGTACACTTTACAATGGACAATATTTAAAAATTAACTGTAAATCATATGTGTATTTGGTATTTGATATGATTCTGAAATTACGTATAAATATAGACGAAACTCACATTTTTTGTAGTTTGTACACATACTAGATTCTAGATCCTAGTATTTTAATACCTCTTGTGCAGGTTGCAGGTGTTAGTATAAAGTATAATAAAATGATGGAAGAGGGAGGAAAAATGCTGTGAATAAAGATTTGTGTGTCGGAATCAAAGGAAAAGTATGTAGCATCAAGTGTGTATAAAGTATGATATATTTACTAATCGTAATCGTAAGCTTGAAACTGAAACTGACTAAAAAAAGGTGGAAAAGAAAATTATTCTTACACCTAAACACTGAAAATCTTTTCCATTTGTACCTATTTAGTATTTAGTATTTTGTGGTAGCTAAAAACATTTCTGGTGCTGGTGCTGGTAGCTGGAGAGTTGTAGCGAAAAAGTGAGGGATGAGGCGGAGGTAGAAGGTAGAATACACATAATAATGTATAATGTAGAATTTTTAAGATAATTTATTATTCATATTATGACGAGGTGGTATGAAAAATATGGTAGTAGGATATTTTTTTCCATGCGTATACCATGTTTATTTGTCCATTGAAGATGATGGAGAGAGTGAGAAAGGAGAGATGGAAGATTTTCCTAGCTACACATAACACTTAACATACAACATACAATCTGTGTATAGTGTATAGTATATGTATAATGATGGTTGCAGTGGCCAGGAGTGTCAGGTTGACGGTGCATGTGTGTTATGTATTGTGTATTGTGGATGTGCATGAATGATGGAAGAAGGACGGAATTCACCTGTACGATACATCGTGGATCTCTCCTTCTTCCTCTTTCTCTCTGTTTCTGTTTCACGATCTTTTTCGTGAACTATATAATAGATGTAACACGGCTGTTTGTAGTTTGTTGTATGTACATACATACTACATACTGGATCCATACGTACGTAAACACAACAACGATTACAGAATATAAGTATATACCATGTACTACGTACTTGTATAAAGTTGTGAGACTGGGTTCTATCTTCTATCTTCTAACTTGTAAAGTATTGACTAGCGTCTTACGGCACTGCATGACATGACATTCATCCATTGTAGGGAACATAATATTTTCTGTGTAAGCAGAAGACAAACGTAGCCTGGAGCTGTCCAAACTCTCGTACACTATACACTGTACAATCTACCTTGTACATTGTACAGAGGGAAGATATTTAGATGTATACGAATGTAGAATTTAGAATGTAGAGAGTAGAGAGTAGAGAGAGAATCTCATGGAGAAGAGAGAAATGGAGAGAGTCCACCATCGAACAACTTAGTCTAGCCAAGGTTGGATTTTTTCCCGAATTCCTTAACGAGAATGAGCTTGAGAAGAAGGAGCAAATGGAAGGAAAAAATGATGTGAGTAAATAAGTAAAGGATCCTCAATCCTCAACAATCTATACCTATGTATAATAATATATAATATATATATACATGATACATGTATTATGTTATATTAGATATATGTACAATGTACATGAAACAACTACAATCTAGAATTGAGAATCGAGAATCCGACCCACTCTCAACAACAAAAAGAGCTTCTATGCACTATCCCAATTCCTCTTATCTCATGTCCATACTTTTTGTGTTTGTATTTTAACTATATACATTATCTCATCTCGGTAGTCTTCAGTCTCTAGTCTTATTTCTTATTTCTTTTACTCATTGTCCATTGTACTTTTACTCTTAATTCAATGCTCTGCGTCCTGTGTACAGTGTACATTAATTTTCATATTGGATACTGGAACACACTCACGATCAAAGTCTCCAGTCCTCCATGTCATCATCATCTTGCTTCTTTTTTTTTAGCTTTTACTCTCCAATACATTTTTTTGATTGTCCTCCTTGATTGAATTTAAATCGCCAGAAGAATTTCCTCGTCGTATTTACGTATGATAGGAAGCTCAAACTCATTTAAGCGAATACTCCTCACCATACACCATACCACACATCGTCTGTAGAGTGTAGACACTCTGTTGACTTACACTTTACGGGGATAAAAAAATGAGAGAAATAATCACTAACTCACACACACAGGAGCCGACAACTCTCATTTGCCTTCTTCCAACTGTTAAAAGCAGCTAGGGGTATGAAGTATGAATTGTCCATGGATAACAATAATAATTACTATTCCATAATACATAACCCTCAAACCTACAACATTCACAGATCATTAATGCAAATTAACGAGAAAATTAAACATGAATACAGTTCATGTATCTGGGTTTTCGGTGAAACTTAAACTACCGGACCCAAGAGCCGGATCTTTGTTTTTGTCAGTCGTAAGTTTCCAATGATTTTACGAAATATTTTTAAAAGAGTCGAGAGTCTGAGACTTAGATCTGAGACTGATCTAGTTTCATGATTTAGGAGGAAACGACTAGTCGTATTTTCTATTGGTATAATTTAAACAATTGCCTATACAAATTCCACTTTGTATTTTGTATGTACTATGCAAAATGCAAACAGCTTGTGGCACATTGTTTATATTTTATGAAAATGTGTCTAAATCCACTTTGTACGTCATAAACTGCATAGCTATTGGCGATGATATGATAATAAAACTGATGGTATTATTACTATTATTGTAGACTGTACACTGTACAGTGTAGTTTGTAGTTTGTAGTGTTACCAATTTTTCCATGGGAGTGTTTAAGCTGGTTTCTGTATGACGTATGATGTACAATGTCCAAATGCTATAATAATATAATATGCTACATCCATCTATTCCTCATCATAAAAGGAAAGATGAAGACCATATTAAAATGATCAAGTTCAAATTTTTATGATACAATTTTCGCTCCCATGTGTGTCTTTTTATATGTGACTATTTGACTGTCTAAAATCTGAAATCTTAATAGATATAGACAATGACGGTCTAAATAAAAGTGTGCGTCAACTATAGCGTATAGGCACATCTGCAATGTACAATGTATAATGTGTAACCTGCAGATTATAATATATTATACATATACGTAAATGTGTCTATCTGTGTCTATGTGATTGTTGTGTTGTTAGTTGTTACTTTTATGTGAGGAGATCCGAGAATGAGAACCTGCTGACACATTGATATGAATTGTGAATTGTGTACATTTAGGCGTGTGAGGAGTGAGGAGTTTCCCTGTGTAGTTTTTGTTGTGTATTGTATGCATGGTACATGGAGTATATGGAATTGAGAGTGGAATGGAGATCGACGTCGTCATCCTATTTGTCGGCACTCACTCGACACGAAAGCAAGAAATAAATAGAGAAAGAAAGAGAATATGTACATTGTACATGTGTATGTGTATCTGAATACATTGTGCACTGTGCATAATATGTACCATATTATGTAGTGTCGGTGAGTGTTGAATGGTGAATCTTCTTTCTCTTCGGCAGTTTTTATTTCCTTGTTGGGAAACGGATAAAGTGGAGGAGGTGGAAGAGCATTGTATATTGGATATTGTATACAGTATACAACCATGTAATTATGTCATGTTGGAAAAGGAGCAACAAAGTATAAGTTCTTAATACTCATATCTCATGAAATCTCATCTTCACATCGTCATCATAATCATAATCACCACCACCACTAAAGAACAAACCAATAGAAAAACAGTCAACAGCCGAGGAAAAAAAGTCCAGAGCCGTCGTTTTCACGTCCCCTCGTCACTCGTCATAATATTGTTATAATGTTGACTGTGCTGTACAGTGTACACATAATATAATATGCGTATGTACTTAAGTCGTAACATGCTCCATATTTTACTCACTTGTACACCATTATTATAAAAGACAAATTATACTGATTATAGTCCAGTTTCTATTTAAATAATAACAGTATGACGGGGCTAAGTACGGGCTTTGTTTATCTTTGTACTCCGTTTACACAGTTTAGACTTTTGACTTTGTCCTCTCTCCAATTGAGATTTGAAATTCGAATTTCAAGAGTCAAGTTTCAAGATTCAGGATTTTGGGAATCAAGTAAATAAACTAGACAGTGGAAGGGGACGGATGAAGAAAGAGAGAAAGACATGATATCAAAATAAAATTTATTGACTTTGAATTAGTTTATATCACGAAAATTTTACTATTTATTTATTTATTTGATTATCATAAAAAAATATCCACCGCTAGACGCTAGATATTCTACATTGTACAGAGTACATGATACATGCTGCATGTTTCTCTCGTGATTCGCAATTATATGGTTATAGTTTGTAGCTTGTAGTAGGACTCGCAATTAGTCTAATTTGTTTCTTGTGTAGATTAGAATTAGGTTTCCATGTTGTTGATGAGGAGGATGAGGTCGAGGAAAGAAAAAGATGCCCATCATCATTTCTCAGTCAAAATTGCCGTTAGAAAAATAAACAAATATGTGTGTACATTGGACCATCTTTTTGAATCCGCTGTTATTTATTATAATACGATAGGATGTGTTTGTAGTTTGTACCTTTTTTACTCCTTGTTTGTTATCGGTCGCGTGGTTTTCAGGTATTAACTTTTGTATTTTATGTGGATTAAAAAACAAAAGGGAGGGAGGAACACGACAGAAAGGAATCGGAATAGAAGAGGAGAATCAAATATAAATAATAATAATATAAATATATGTGAAATACATATTGTAAACACATTCAACATGTACCAATTTACAATGGATTACCATCACCATCAATTCGACAAATGTACATGTACATTGTACTATGTACATGTGTTCACGTAAAACGTAAACAGTGTCAGATTAAGCACGGAAAAGTAAAATAACAAATAGCATAACACAACACACAACACAACTTTACAAGAAAAAAAAGTACATGGAAACACTTAACAGTCAACATTTAACAGTAACAAGAGTAACAACAATAGAAGAAAAAGGAGAAGAAAAAAACATACAAAAATGTATGCTTCTCGTTCCTCTATACTATACTCTATACTGTATATATTATACATGTAATGGATGACTGCATTACACCGTAATTTTCATAATTCGCTCTCACTCACTCATCTTCATTCACAATTCATACAGCAGATTATATTCAGATACGAGTATCTATAGATATGTCTGTGTACTATGTACAAACTACAGACTACAAAGTGTGAGGAATGAGGAACAGAAAATAGACTGACCGTGATATTGATATGATAAATATTTTTGAAGGAAATTTTCACATTCACTTTATAAATGTAAACGGATCTATAGAACCTAGAATCTAGAATAATAATTTATAATTTACATGCACAATGGAGAATGGAGAAGATGTATGCAAACATCAGGATAAAGGAATAAAAGAATTGGAACCTCATCATTATCATGTCACAGCCGTAGTAATCTATAGTAATAATATGCGTGTACACATAAATAAATGTGGTTTTTTGGTTTCTACTATTCAAATGGAAAGAAGATCACATTAGATACACGAGAATGAAGACCAAGATGAAAGAAAATAAGGTGTCTATTAATGGAGAGAAAAATGAGAATAATATTACCTATGGAATAAATAGTAAATAAATAAAAATGCGTGTTGTGTATATATTTATTTCCTTTTGTCCACTATTTATCTACAGCACACCTACTTATTTTGTAAATTTTATATGGATCTATAATCCAAAATCCAAATGCGTGTATTTTTACGGTTTACAGTTTACGGTCAATATTAATGTATCGTAGTACTTCATGCACATTACAAGTCAAATGTCGAACTTTCAAACTTTCAAACTGTCCAAGTTTTTAATCTGCTGGATAGTTTTGTGGTCTCGTGATCGTGAAATCTAGAACAGGAAGAAAAATAATATCTGTACAATTCATGTACATTGGCATTTTAGACTGTACACTGTACACGGATACATACGAGATTGAAGATAAATGAACGCTAGTCAAATTTTCTACCTTTCTTTCTTTTGATAGGGAAAATATCTAACAGATCTTGTGATTGTTTGCCACAATTATTTTTCTCATTTTTTCTCCATTCAATTTTAACTGTACAAAGTAACAAGATTGTCACTCTACAAAATGATATTTTGTCCCCTTATTTTTGATACTTCTAATGATTCAGTTTTTCTTTGTCATTTGTCATCATTTCCGCGTATGTGTGCATTTGTTTCTAATTACTTTCCAATTACATGTTACATGTGTCAAATATCGAATTGCAATAATTTTCCATCATTTACACTGGTAAAAAGTAACAGATTTTGGAACTCATGAAATGACATGACATGAGAAGTCAAATTTGTTTGATAAACTAGGTCGGACTTTGTCAGGGTAAACTGTAAAGTTTTATCGGAGGTATTCGTATGTTTTTATGTTACACATGTAAAAATCACCTGTTGCACTCCGATATAAAGTATCAAGTATCAAGTAAGGTGTAGAGAGTAGGGAGTATGAGACATTTGGAATCTGAATTTATAATTATGGTAAACATAAACCACCGCAGATAGCAGTTTGCAAAACAAAGGTGTCGGTGGTAGATGCGAAAATAATACGCAATGTTGAGGTTAGATCCGTTAGGATTATTAATTATTACTATCCCGTTTTTCATGTTGATGTATACAAATCCACATGATATTCTTGGTGCAAATCAGAGTACATGTGTAGTGTGTAGTACATAGTAAGATTTATGCATTCATTGTTTAATCGCGGAAAGAAACAGCGAATAAAGTAGTGCTTCTGGGTCTATTTATCTAAACTTAGTATGGTAGGTAGCATAACATAAAATTGGAATTAGCATATTAAGTTCTTAAAATGCATTATATGCGCATGCCTTATTGGTTGTCAGTCAATACATGTAACTTTGTCCTAGGTCTGGATTTTAGATTACGGATTACGTATTACTCCTTGTCTGCTTTTACTAGATCTACGATCATAAGACACATAAGACAGCACCCAGCCACTACTTAATATTTTTAAATTATGATCATGAGAATCACGAAGACAATAAAAGTGTTGAGTAAATCCCAAATGGAATTAGAGAACAAAACCCCTGTAATTTATTAAGACGGAACAAGTACATCCAAAATGAATGTAAAGTCGGAAATAATTGGGTAGTCGCATATAATCCTATATAATTACAATTATACGAGTACGATTGCGGAATTTGAAGATTGAAGATGAGCATATTCCTGTACATAATATGACATTATACAGCGTGCGTTTGAATTTTGAATGGAAAACAAAAGGTAGAATTTACAGTGTATTGTTTTATTTGAATGTGTGTGAAATGTGACACATTATTACACATTATATTATACTTACGAAACTACCGAAATGAATATACACTACAATATTGTATACAGTGTATACAGTATGTATAATTCTTTTTAAAGCCTGACATAAAATGTCAACTGCCTACTGTACTGATGTCGTGTGCCGTGTGCCTAATTAATATGATAAAAAACTAAAGCATATGGTCAGTGACCACATCTGTGTCTTCTTCCCATCCTAAATATTTTCTCGAGATAACAGAGAAATGACATGAAATGTAAACCACTCTCGCTACTCGCTAACACATGCTATTTTAAGCTATGTAAAAGTGTGAAGGGAAAAGGGAAAAAGAAAGAATCAAAATAAGAATTTACATATCCACAATGCTCAACGTAACGTGTATTCTGTATACATAAATAGTATTTAAATAGTAGGTCGAATCTTGGTTTTATTGTGCAGAACACATTTTACTCACGCACCCAATTCAATTGTCAACCAACCAGTGAAATTTTTCACTGTATTTAGTATTTATCCATACTTTGGAAAATGTGGTGAATATGAAAAGGAACGGTTGTGTGATTTAGAATTTAGACGAAGAAATAGAAATTGAAAGAGGGAAAGACAGGCATGAAAATGTATCCGCAAGGCTGTACATAGTAAATAGTATAGCACCTGGATTTGGATTTGGATTTTACATTTTACATCCTTGACAATCACATTTACAATCATTTGTACGTATTCAGTATTCACACTATCTACTTGTCTTTTATTGTGTGAAAATCATCCTTTTATATTTTATCAGTCACTGTTGTGATTCTCCTCTGACTTTACACCAGACAATATAAAAGACGATTCGTTATTATGTAGATTGTAGATATATATCTATAGGCTCCTCAAACTCATGTACATTGTGCATGAGTTTGAGGAACATTTAAATTTGAGGGAGATGAAACATGAACTATCATTTCCTTCTTTTCCTTTCTTTTATTTTACGTCCATCAAAACTCCATCCAAACAAATCATTTTCATTTTATATTTCATCAGGTTATTATGCGCACATGTACAATATACAATGTACAGTGCACACAGAGGTGAGAGACAGTGTGTCTCTGAGCTCTGAGAAGTTATACAATATACAATGCAAATTATAATCATATGTGTAAATTGTAAATATCTGTCTACTGTCTGCTGCTTTGGTACTGGTCAACACAGATGCACACACTACATAACAAACAACAAATAACACAATAAAGAAAAAGGTATGATGATAAAGCGTCCAAAACTGTGATTCGTGGAAACCAAGAGAATCTTCTTCTTCCTCCTCTCTTGTCAATCTTTTATAAGAGAGAAAAAATAAATAACTTTGCGCATAGTGTTGAATAATAGACAGTAGATCGTATAAATGTGCTGAGTGCGTTATAAGTTATAATACAATGATGATGAAGAGGAACAAGCACAATTTTAACTATGTGAGGTTATAATTATATGATATGCATGTATGCCTAGAATCTATAGAGTCTAGAGTTTAGAGTTTACACGAGTGTGAATGATGATGAATGATTTATAATATCATTTCATTCATTTGGCATGACGTCCGTATTCCGTATTCCATATTTCACATGCCATATGTACGTGATATAATACGATAGTACCATTATATAAAATAATTGTAAATTGTGCCTCCAACAACATGAAACGACAAAGGACAAATTCTTCTTTTTTTCTATTTCTTTTGACTTTTGATGTATGTTTAATAATATGAGATGTCAAGTCAACTCCTCCGTTTTCTTTTTCTCCCAATTTTTTTCCTTACTTTTCTATTCTTTTTAATTTCCACATAATAAATTAAGTAAAATTAATAGGATAATTGCAAGTACTTTTATACACGTTTATTCACTTTTATACACATCTAATGAAATTCATTGACTGATTCTTCCTCTGTCATAATGCATTATGTGTACACTGTACATTGTAAAACGTACAAAATGTACAATGAGAAGGAGTGTGAGTCTTCAATGAGTTGAGTAGGTATTATTATTACTATTGCTATTATTATTATTCATTATTATTATGTATGCATGAATGGGAAGAATGGGAAGAATACAGTACAGTAAGACATGTCTGAAAATTATGCACCAAAGGCGTTTCTTTTCCTTTTTTCCTGATTCCTGTTTTCTGTTTTGTCATCGTTAGATAATTTTCACTTTCTTCCTATCTCATTCTCTTTCTCTTTTTTACCCCGCTCATCTCCAACTTTACACATTACACATTAATGCATGATATGAATTGGTCCTAACGGTTTCATTTCCCTTTTATTGTGTAAATAGTAAATATGCTTACACAGTGACACACTGAACATTGAACACAAAGCACACATTATTATTATTACAATAAGACGGATAGGAAAAGCACGAGTTGGGTAATTTTATTTTATGTAATGTCAAATGTATAACTTGATGTATCTATGATTATGATGACATTTTTTTAATTTTACAAATTTCTCATCACTCATCATACTTAATACTGTATAACAGATTTTTGGGAAATTTTCGAAAATAACTTCCTTTAATGTTTAATGTACATGATGCATAATGCATAATATGTATAAATTTATAAAACTACAAGCAAATCAGTTGTGTGAACAACGGAAATTCTGCTGTTTATATTTTTTTATTGTCGAAAAAAGATGTGATAATAATTTCCTCATTGTTAATCAGTAATCAGTAATACATCATTCATGCGTTCTTTTTTTTCTCTCTCTTTTAAAGGTACGGGATTGGCAAATCTGGTGGAGGCAGATGACCGAGCACCGAGCATTTATACATATGATAATGCTGGATTTTCAGAACCTTCAGATACTAAAAGTAAGTCAGATTTATGAAACTTTCTTCATGATGCATTTCTTTGTAGAAATCAGGGGACATTTTTATTAGGTTTTGTATTCCATGACCATTACATACATTTATGCAGATATATAAGACTAACTTTACGCCATAGTAGAGGTGAAAATCGTCGAAATCTCAAATTTTCAAAAAACCTTCAAAAACCT
>JAQGBH010003996.1:0-18164 GCA_034698265.1 Sminthurinus aureus | reverse complement strand
AAGTATACAAATGCTGTTTTGTTTACTGTTGGAAGTATACAACATGCGTTTTGTTCATTCTTGGCAGATCTCACACGATTGGCTTTTATAGACTTCTTTTATTGTACATAATCAACGAAATAGGAGGAGAATCACTCAGATGTATAGAAAGTAGAAATAGATACCAAAAACTAATATGAATGTACAATCTATGTATATCTAATATCTACTGCTCTGTACTTGTACTTCTCTGATACATCAAATATCAAATGCAACTATAAAAATGTTTAGGATCATTCCCTACTTGTCAAGTCAGGAAGAAGGAAACTTCTTTTCGATCGTGAAATATGATGTGCTTAGAGCTTAGAGAAATAGAGAAAATTCTAAATTCTATAGGCTACTATGCATACCATTTCAGGAAACTAAAATACTGAGTATTGAGTAGGTATCCATGTTCTTCTGTCTGATTTTGATTTTGGTTTTGAAAAACCAGTTACAGCACCAGGAGTTTTTATCGGGAAAAAACAAGTATCTAAAATCTAAAACCTACTATATTTGCTACAGGAATACCGATTACCGATCAATTTTACGTGTAAGTTATAAATAAAAACCAGAAACCCAAAAAGAAGTAACCAAAGAAAAGTATGAAAATCAAAAAAAAAAAGCTAAAGCATAGATGTAAAGTTAACGCACGTTTACTTTTTACACGAAATGCCTTTAGACTTAAACCATGCATTTTTATGTTTTGGTTGGTGGTTGGGTTGGGTTGGTGAAATATCTATAAAAACCATTTGACAGTCTAAAAGGAAATAAATAAATAAAAAAAGAAACCTCCGCGTGTCATAGTTATGATTTAGAGTGAGTGAGTGATGGAGTCTTAGTTCCAGTTCCAGCCTTAGATCATGCAGTACAGAGCACAGCGACGGCGATATTCAGCAATTCAGCTCAATAGAATACTCATAATTTCTATAGTAGATATGCACCATTCACTTGCATGTTATTTTATACAAACATACAAAAAGCACTAGAGTTGCATTTTTTTCATTCAATATTCCTGGCTCCTGGTAACGATATCTTAAAGTTGGTACTGTGGATTGTGGATTTGATATCATTCAGTTTGATATTTGATATGATACGATCTGAAATTTGATTTATTTATTGATTGTGATTGATAGACAGACAGAAGTTGAAGTAGAGATGAGAGGCGGTCTAGCTTGCTTGTGTATGTGAAATGTGGGAGGGCGAGGAGATATATTCAACATTCAAGATTCAAGAAGCATACAACTCTCCATACAAAAAGCACAAGTAAAAAATATCATGAGAAGGAACCAAGAAAAAAATAAAGGAACCAGTCTAAAAAAAGTCCACCTATTGTGATTTTGTTTACACTTTACACACACGGACATCACATGATTTATTTCTCATTTCCCAAAACAGTCTGAGAGCTGTGAACAATAAACAAGTACCAAGTACAAGGGAGTGCAGCATTGAACTTATTGAAAATGAACTGAAAAAGCTCTAATTTTTACTGAAAATGTTTAACCTTCAACTTTTTTTTAATAGCGAAAGGCTTTTGAATTCGCCTTTGACAATTTTGAGATCATAGTCTAATCAACCAAATCGTACTAAGAAGTATTTTCAGTGTAGAGTGAAAGGTTTCCTAAAAATCAGCGCCATCCAGTGCTAGCTACCCGAAGTACCCTACAAAAAACAAAATACACAACAGGGTAAAACTAAGTATGTGTCAGCAATCTTGAGAAGATTGTTTTTTGGAATTGGATAATTTTTGCTCATCCGTAAACTGTCGTAGTGTAATCGTAAGAGTGCTCATTGCCCATATATAATGTATAATATAGAAAGTAGAAGAACACTGCTAAAAAAATAAAGGGATGCTTACAAGTGGGACCTTGTTTTCGATTAGAGTTGATTGAGAATTAAGAATATACCATGTAGATTTCTGTAGCCAGTAGCATAGCATATCAGTTGTAGATACATTGTTCAGTGGTTATCATTATTTACATGGTTCAGAAGTACTAACGTTTCTATGTCTTGGATTTGTTACAACAAAGATTATTATTATTATCATTGAACTCAACTCGATTATATATCAATCAAGTGCTTAGATATTTCTATGATATTCTATTATGGCACTGTACTGCACTGCACCAAACTGCATTGGACTGGACTGCACTCTGGACTACTTGTTCTTCATCCTGTGTCTATTCTTCTTATTCTTTCACATTGATAAGTCTGCTGTGGGTATCATATCCAATGCTCAATTCTCAATGCTCAAAGTTCAAAGCCGCTCATCTGTTTCTTTCATCTTGCTTTTTTCTCTGTTCATCTGTTTGGTTGTCTATAGACTATCTGACTGTCTGTTCGGATGGATGGATAGAATCTAGAGCCTAGAATCCAGAATGTAACATGTAGTCATATTTCAAGAGTTCAAGTTGAAAGATATTGATGATTTTTATTCGGTTCGTCCGATTTTTTCCCATACATTTATAGAGGGGATAATGTATTATTTCTATTGAATGCTCATCATAAATAATGCCTATACTGTTATGCTTTATATTGTATAGTGCAGTATGTACAATGTGTAAACTTGTAACTTATAGCTGAGACTTGTACTTCATGTTCCTGGTTCCTGGTGTATGATTCATCATTATTCTCACAATACACAAAATACACAGCCACTAGATACTAGATACTAGATGTTACGCCCAATATCCTGGGTAGTTTTATTTGGTAGCAGTATAATCATTCGTGCAAAAAAACTGGAAGCTTTTTTATACATATAATATTTTTTATTATACCTACGATATGCGTCTGTCATTCAGAAAAATCAAAACCATTGTTCTAGTAAAATCTAAAATAAAGATTTGCCTATTCCTTCGTCTTCATCTACGATCTACGATATTTTTATTTTAACTGGAGTAAATTAAATGATGGCATATTTTATTTTTCTTCTGAATTGGAAATTGAAAATGATCCTTTTAACTATAGGTATTTGTGTATATATATCCACAAATGGCAAATGGTAAAAATCAAAGAAAGATATATTTTTCGCTGTCACATCTCAAATCTCAAAACTCGAAAGCTACAGACTACAGAATACAGACTACAGACACGTCAGTGTCAGTGTGGATGACGAGTGTCATTTGTAATTTTTTTTCCAGATTCAATCTCATTTATTTCTTCCATCTTTGGTATTTGGTTGGTATTTGTGTACCAACCAAACACAGAATTCAATCTCCGTGGATGAATCCTTGAGTTAAGGTTTTAGGTGCTCCACATCAATCACTGTATCCGGAAAATGACAAACGATATGGCTTATAAATTGCTCCGAAGAAAGTAACTACATGCTTATAACTTATAATTTATAGTAAAAAGTCGTTTTCGGTTTTGATTCTTTCTTGTTTTTTTTCTTTCAGGTTTAGTGGTTCAGGGTGGTTGGTGATTTATGACAAAGTCAACAGTCCACAGTCTAGATTTGAGAGTCGGTAGTTGACAGGAATGCAAAAACAATGTAAAATCTGATATCTGCTTCTCCATTTTGAGTCAGTTATTACATGATTTTATTTTCCGTGTTTCTACACACAAACGCAGGATTGTTTTCTACTGGAGGAGCTTTTGACTTTTGATTGTGTATTGTGTAATTGCCTGTTGGACTTAGACTTTATCCTGATATTGCAAATGATGATACGACGCATGTCATGACATGCTTAAACTATAAACTATGAACTTTACATTGCACTTCTTACAAATTACTCGTACCAATTTCCATTCTCCATTCTCCATTCTCCATATTCCATGTACACACATTTTGGACGGTTTTCATAACGTTTCAAACTTTCAAACCAGTTAAACTACCACGATATTTATTTCCTTTCAAGATTCGAGGTTACATTGACCAAAAGTCTGGTGCGGACAAATAAAGACAAAAGGCAAAAGACAGTCTCGTATCAAATTGCACTATTTTCTTTAATATATCTGTAAAGTTCAGTCCATCCATTGTCCAATGTCCACTGTCTCGATTCTAAATTCTAGATACTTTCCATATTACACTATTCCATATTCTGACTTGCTTTTTATGTAAGTATGATGATTCTGGTACGTAAATTTGAAAATTTGAATATTTTGGACAGCATCATGTGAATACTGTTAACCACACATGAGAACTGGAATAACCTATTCACTATTCGCCAGTGGGATCGTGTGACCAACTTCTTTTTAAAATTTAAAATTCAAGGCCTTCTCTTTACCTTTCTCACAAAACAAAGCACAAGTCACAAGAAAAGAGAAAAAATATTATGTGTACAGTAAACTGTAGACAATCTACATGTAAAACTTTAATGATAGTTGTTTATTCTTCATTCACAGCTCAATTCAATTCAATTTCAAATTCTGCTTAATACTCAATGCTCAATACCAAATGCTCAAATTATAGCCTATTTGATATTTGTTTAGTCAATTTTATACAGAACTCATACTGGACTTTGGACTTTGTCCAAATTTTTAACTAAGGGTAACTATTACATGCAGAAAACACACATTCGATCATGTAAAATGTATAATGTACAATATGCGTACTCTTTCTTCTGGTGACTGGCTATGTATTGTGTATTGTGTATTGTATATACAGTATTTTTTTACAAAGAAGAGAAGCTTTTTCAAGCAAAAAAGTTCATTGAGGTGTGAGAAATGGACAAAGCAAAAACTTACAACTTACAAAGTGATCGGTGATTGTTTTTCCTTTAGATACAAGACACGAGATGCAAGATGCAGAGGATATAGATGTAGATGTCAAGATAAAAATATAGAGATATGTGAATAAAGGGTTTGTGCATACAGAATTTTGTATGTCGAATGTATAATGTAGAATGAATAAGATGGGTGGATACTGGAAACTGGCTGGATGTGTTTGTAGTTTTTACATGATGCTTACTTTACTCACGATTTACCTGATATTTGTCCGAATCAGACAAGCATAAAACTACAAGTTTTTTTACAAGCAGTTCACTTTTACTACACTTTTACTGTCGTCCCTTCTGTCACTTAAAATCCCAACTCGTGCAATTTTATCGGCATTCGGTAGTGACATGATTGACGACAATGATAAAAACAGACATGATGAACACTCCAATCTCTAACTAAAAACTACACACAAACACACACTCTCTCTCTCTTCACACAGATCAGCATATAGATCCTGTTCATGTTCTTCTCTTTTGTGCTGATATCGTATCAAGTATGAAGACACAAAGAAATGGTGCGGTTTGAAAGTGTGACCTGCTGTTTTTTTTCCTCTTGTTATCTTCCGCTTCATCATCCATCCATCCAAATAGAAGTTATGACAAAAGCATCAACTATAATATATTATGTGAATTTGATATCTAAATCTATTTGAGCATAAGAACTGAGAACAGGAAAAAAACAAAAAACAAACCTGCTGTACAGTTCAACACTGAACACTGAACACGTATGACAACTTTATAGTTTCTACGTTCTACTTTGTACCCTTCATTTCCATCCTGAATCTAAATTTTGAAAGTAAAATGGATTGACATGTGCATGTAGCAATCATCAGTGATCTCAGGAAAATAACACATGCTTGTTCATTGGTTCGTAAACCCTCTTGTTTCCCTCCCTCAATTCACTTTTCTACTGCTTATTCATGTTGAAAACAAATACAAAATACACAATACACAATATTTGGAATTTGTTTCTAGTTTTTTGGTAAATGTACAAATACGAATGGGAATATGAATATGAATGCGGTGCAAGTAGAGAATGGAATCTCGAATTTGTTGTCTCGGAAATTAGCCGAGAGTCTCGTAAAAATGTTACTCTCGAAACGAGAAATTCGAGAATTTCGAGACGAATCGAGATTTTACTTGAAAATTTGAATGAAAATTTTAGGTCAAATCTCGAAAAACATCGAGAGTCTCGTTACGAGACTCTTGTTTTCAAACAACGAGGCCTCGTTTCCATCGAGATTCCATTCTCTAGTTGTACACTGGATAATAAATGTAAACTCGAGTTAACTTTTTCTAGGAACTAGGCTCTAGACTCTAGACTCTAGACTCTAGTTCCTAGATTCTAGACAATGTAGGCACTCTGAAAAAAGCGTCGGAGAAGAATGAGAAAACCCCAAAACGGGCAGAGGAACAGAGCAGAGTGTAGAGTGTAGAGTGTAGAATGTAGCTAAATAGAAAGGAAGCATAGAGATAGAAAAAGAGCGAGGAGTGGAGTTTAGACTAGAAACTAGAAACAAGATAGAAACTAGAGTGTAGAATAGATAGAAAAGTCAAACAAACTTTTTACCCAGGAAGGATGGAGAGGCGTTCAATAGGAAGGAAAATAAAGTAAAGCAAGTAGAAAATGGGACGGAACGCATACCTACAACCTACAACATTCTATATTCTATCTTATATCTTCTATTCCATAATATTCCATAATATTCCATAATATTCCATACTCCATACTCCATACTCCATATTACACACCCAAAAAACTCTTTCCTTCCGTCCTCTTTGTTTCTGTATCTGTGCACACAATCTATATTGTAAACTTTGGACCCAATTTAACAGAGCACTTTTAAACATATACATTAAATGTACAGTCTATGTTGTATGGTGTACGTTGTACGTGTAACGTCTATTACACGTACAAGGATTTTTCATCGTCCTCGTCCTTTTTTTCAAAATTCAATTTTCAAGACAACCCCAGAGGGATTTCCAACAACAAAACACAAAACGCTGCTCCTTCTGCTCACTCTACTCACCTAAACTACGCTAAACTACGTTAAACTAAACTAAACTAAAATCCAAAATCTAAAATACTTTCGACTCCGACTCTGAATCTGACTTTCCTTAGAAGAAAGCTGTGGAAGTGGAAGTGAATGTGAATTCTTTCTAAATTCTAAAGAGGTGGAAAAAAGAAAAGAAAGTCAGAGACAGAGACAGAATTCTTTCTCTACTTTTCCTCTCTACTTTTTTAAAAACTGGAACTAGTTGGACACCTTTTTATCCATTCACTTTTCGGCTTTGGGTTTTGAGTTTTGAGTTAAGAGTACGACTTTGAGTTTTGAGTTAAGAGTTAACTTCAAGTTTTGTTATTCTTTCAAGGTTTTGGGTTCTGGGACAGGCCTAACTTTGAGGAAATTTTCATTTTCATATTTCATCACCATCATCAAAATGGGACAAGATACAAGTCGTCGAGTGAAAAATGTACAATGCGCCGTTTAGTCTGTAGTCTGTAGAATGAAGATTGAAGAATGAAAAATGAAATCACTATCAGCATTCTTTTACACAATATTTTATGTAATCCAAATGTGTCAACAGACCAACGGAACAACTGGCTCAGCTGCCTCGAGCCTCGAGCCTCAAGCCTCGAGCACGAACATGAGAAGAAGGAAAACGCTTACGAATAGTCAACATTTTTCATAGTACAAAATACACCGTGTGACACGGGCAGGAAAAGTTTTTACCTCGAGGTTCCAACTATATTTTGTATTTTGTTTACCGTATTCTGAATTCTGAAGCTTCATAATTCATAATTCATAGTGCGTGGAATATAAATAAAAAGGAGTATGATAATATAATATATAATATAGATTCATCAACTTTATTATTATTTATATTTATAGTTTGTACAATGTACATTGTACATCGTCTGCCTTTTTAATCAGTCTCTGTCATAATATTTACGGAATAATGACATTATCACCAAATATCAAGCATAATATTGAGCATTGAGTGTTGAGTATTGAATATTGAATATTGGTTAAGTACAGACAACACGCTTATGGTTTATGATTTAGAGTGCGACTACGGATAATTGAGTTATTATCCATCTTTTATTATGCTGCCAGCTCGAGTCTCAAGTGCAGTTACTTAAGTGTACGAGTAAAAGAGTGAAAGTTGCTTGATTTTTGGCCAGACATTTTATACCAATAAACTTGATACTTTGTCAATGTGCATTGTACATAATAGTTACATAATATATTCAACATTTACTATTTACTTTCCCTTTCATTACCTGAGCTCATGATTTTCTTTATTATTATTGTTATTTATTTATGAGTCGAGTCGAGTCGTCATGAGTCGTGCTGAGTAGAGGACAGCAAGAAAGCAAGAAAGGTGTCATCATTTTAATGATTGATTATTCCCAATTCCAATTCCAATTTCCAACTTCCAACTTCCAATCCCACTTGATTTCATACTGCACTTTTCAATACTTTTCCAATCCCATTTACCATTTATGCATCCAGATTATAGAATTATGGATAAATGAGAAATGAGAACCAGTCAATTAAATCACGGAATTATGAATTATCCAAAATGACTGTTTTCTCCTTATCTCCTGTTTTATCCAAAATATTTAGTAATGGAGCAGAAGCAGACGTTTTTACTTTGTACACGTACTTTGGATTTTGGATTCCAATGTGGAAAATTAGGTAATGATAGTCTTGAGTTCTGAGTTTGGAGATATCTGTACAAAGTAATTTTGGTAATAGGTTGCTAAACGCTGAGCAGAAAGCTGAACAAGTTTTAGCCTAAAAAACATAAATACAAATACAAGCACAACAGAAATAAATTGTTACGCCTTTATCATTTATCTGATATCATTTGCATGAGCCTTGAGCCTTGAGGCTTGAGGAAAAGAAAATCCATGGCATCTTCAATCTTCATATTATTCCCTTTTACACATTACGTAGTTTATTTGTTGAAAATCTGTGATAATCTTTGAATATGTGATGAAATAGGAATGTTGGAGTACTGGAGTAGTCAAGTACAAGAGAATTTCGTCAAAGAAAGTTATATAAAACTTTGTAATATTCGGAGTGCTTTTTATTTATTTCTTCCACCTAAAAGAGGATTCAGATTGAGGATTCTTTGAAAAATTTCAAATTTTACTGCAGGCTCCTCCACAGCGCGGCGTACATCATACATTCTACATTCTACATTCTACACATCATGTCACACGTTTGAAATTTGAAATGGAATGGGAAAAAGCAGAGCTAATACATGTATGTCATATATTAGTATATTGTATATTGTAAAGTGAAGATAGGAGCAAGGAAAAGGAATGGAAATAGGAATAGGAATAGGAGCGAGACTTGAAAAGAAAAAGGAAGAAGAGGATGCGAATGAAATTCGTGATGATGGTGATGATGATTCAATATAGAAAATGACGAGAGAGTGTAATAAAATTGGAATTCTTAGTCTGTTTTGCCCTCCTTTTTTCCTTTTCTCTTCTTCCCCATAGTTACAGCTACAGCTACAACTATCTCGATCCACTTCTGGTTCTGGTTCTAGTTCTAGTTCTAGTTTTTCTTGCTTCATCCTCGGAATAAAAGTAAGTACTTTCACGTCGTCGTCGTCATCATCATCATCTATCGACAGATTATCATTCTCGCCTTCCCATTCTCTCTCCTCATTTTCTCGCTTGGCTCAGGGTGGGCGATGCATGTGAAAAATTATGCTCGTCTTTTTATTATGGCCAATGTGCATGCAAACAACCTTTTTTCCTGTTTTTTTCTCTTGCTTTCTCTACATATACTTTCTCTTTATATGTAGGATGTAAGTTGCAGGTACTCTTATGTCGTGTCGTGCCATTCCATTCTATTCTATTCATCAGAGCTCTCGTCAGCGTAATAATGATAAAATGCTCGTAATAATAATAACCATGATGATCAAAGTCTTATTATGTAAATGTATTACGTATTGCGGCTAGTGAACTTGTGTCGACAATCTACAGACAAAAAGTTCCACCTTTTTCGTTCTTTTTATCAGAATCTGTCTGCGCGTATCTTTAGAGTTTAGAGTTTTGAGTTTAGAGGCTCAATGCTCACGTTGATATTCTGTGCAGTATGTTTCCTCCAAATCCAGTTCCAGTTCCAGTTCAAAATCCATATCCAGATCCAGATCCAGGTAAAAGAGGTGAAAAGAAAAGCATAAGATATGAGAAATGAGAGCTTGCATTTTATGAAAACGACAAAACTTGTGCTTTATCACCAGCCTCAAACTAGAAACTAGAAATGCAAACTTTAAAGCTTCCAGCTTCTTTTTTTTGTTCTGTTCTCGTCATTCGACATTCAAGTACAAGTGCGAAATGGGTGTAATATGTATACTGTATACACGTGATAAAACGAATGTAGTTCTAGTTCTAGTTCTTTGCTACTTGTTAACCAAAGAATTGTATGGAAAAAAGAAAAAAACTATTATACAAAAGCAGATGAAACTCGGAAACTGGAAGTGACAAAATTCAAAATGATAAAAAAACATGTGGTAAAATGTAGGATGAAAAAGAGGAAGAAAAATTATAATTAGGAGCAACTGCATTGCTTTTATAACAGGAAAGGTACATATGTGCATTGTACAGTGTACAATTCTATAGAAGCTTTTTCTCCTATTTCTTTGTGATTGTTTTTGTCTTTTTCCTTTTCTTGTCTGGAAATTGAATAGCACGTGATTAATCATGGTGACGAGAGTAATGAGCTTGTCAACTCGCGCAGTTCCTGGTTTCTAGGTTGTATTTTCTAGGGTGAGGAAGAAACCTGAAACTGGAGGCTGGATAAGTTTAAGTTTAGGTGAAATGATAATAAAAGGAGAAGGCAGATGCATCTATGTTTTACTGCAAGTCAGTGTCAAAAAGTTTGGACTTTTCCTGCTTGATGGCTGATGGAATCTAGAATCTAGAATCAAGGAGGACGGATAATAAAGAGCATAATAATTTTAACCGTCCAAGTATTTTAGCCTTGATGTCTTATTCACACTCTACATTCTACACTCTACACTCTACACACACTCGGACACACATTAATCTAATTCTAAATTTCTGAATTTCTAAATGTACCACCAGTCAACATCATGAAAAATTTACACCACGTCTTGCCCACTGTCAACTGTCCTTTCTACCTGCTTTATCCGGACTTCCCTTGCTTTCTACCTTTGATTTCCAAGTCCAAGTCCAATTTTCTACCTTGGTTTTGGTTCTGGGTTTAATTTTTCATGGACTTTGCCGTGCTAGTTTTATGCTGTAAAGTGTATTGCACGCTTCATGGCTAAAGTTCTTCCCAAAAGGTTAGAAATTGAAAGTAGATAAAGGGGGATAGAGACGGGAAGAGTACATACTTTTAAACTACATTTTCGCCTTCTCAGGTTTCTCAGACTTGAGTGTCTTTTGAGTGTATAGTTTGAGTGGGGCGGTAGTCAGTAGTCAGTACTCAATTGTAAAGTTAGATTCTAGAATCTAGAATCTAGAATCTAGATGTTGGATTTCAAGTTGGTGGTACAGAGTACAGAGTACAGAGTTGTGAGGGATAAGTGGAACTAGGAGTACAAATGAAAGCAAAATTCGAAAATTCACAGCATCCTGTTGTCAGTTGTCAGGTAGCAACTAAACTTCAGAGTAGTTCACATTCTACATTCTACATTCCACCTGAGTACAGACTGCGGACCATGGAATAACGACTACTGATGGTGGTACACACAAATCGGTCTGTGAATTTTATGTGGTAAAAATTCAACTTCAACTTGAACTTCTAAGAAAGTACGAGATGACGGAGGATGGAAGACGAAGAACGAAGAACGGATAAAGCACAAGTACAAGAAATTCATGTAGTAGAAATATAAAAGTGAAATGTAAAATTGTAAATTGTAAATTTTCAAAAATTCCATCTACGTCCTACTTGAAAAAATGAGGATGGAAAATACAGATAGAAATGGAAATAGAAAAGTGAAAGGAGATGGAGATGGAGAGACATGATTGTGGACTGTCGACTTTTTTGAATACCGACAACCTTTCGTTGTATGACACATCTATCTAGAATCTAGAATCTAGGATCTAGCTGCTCCTTATTCTTCTTCCTAGTTCATCATTCTTGGTTCATCCTTCATCCTTCTATCTTCCATCTCGGTGACATCACCACTTACTTTTACTTTTCTCTCTTCTCTTCTCTCACTTCTTTCACCTTCCACCTTCCACTTCCACTCACGAAATATAGTTTACTCCACTCCACATTTCATTATATTATCTTGCACTGAGCAGAGAACTGCGGATCTTGTATCTTGTATCTTGTATCTCGTCGCACACAGTACTTTGCCATATTTTATATCATCTTTTATGTATGTAACATATATATTAAAATGCTGTTTGAAAATTTTGAAATACATTTAAAATTGAGGACACTTTGATGTCAAGTTTTATTGTCAATTCCCAAAGAAGTGGAATAAAACTCAATCCTCAAAACTCAAAATGTTCACCACTGTAAATTCTCAATAAAATATAAAATACGTAGAATATTTATTGAGAATTGAGACACATTTAAAAATGTTACATGATAGAACATTGAATATAATATTAATAAAATTCTCACATAATATCCACGAAATGAAATACATTTTATGCTGGAGTGAGGTAGAAAATTTCTAATATGTTTAAACGTGAAAATAATCTGGCTGATTTAAAACTTTTAAATCGACACGCTTCAATTCCAAATTCCAAATTCCAAACTCCAAATTCCAACTTATCGAAAGCCGAAAGTTACTTCATCTGTAACTTTATAACTTGAAGAACTGAAGTTTGGTGGATGATCCGGAAAGGTGTGTGGCAAATGGAATAAAAGATAAAAGTCTCTTTTATCTGTCACTCTTTCTTCTTTCTCTTCTTTCTCCTTTCCTTTTTGATCTTCCGTCTTACGTCCTCCATCTTTCCGAAAAGACTTTGGTGTCAATGTGAGGTTACTAATTTGTAATCCGTCATACGTCATCCGTCATCCGTCACACGTTGTACGTCGTGCGTCAAACATCATTTTATACAGATTATTATATAGATTAATATGAGTGATACAAAGTGGTGCACGCTCCAAATTTACCGGTTACCGGCTATCACTTATATTACACTTTTTTATGTACGGAATTTTGTAAAATGTGACCATTTTTTATAGCCATCTTCCAGTCATGTCTTTTGTATTTACTATGTAACTTTATGGAGACCTGAGTTCTTCCCAGTTATCACCATCACCATCAACCATCAACATCAACACCAGTACCTCTTATTTATTTCCTTTTCACTCACACAAGAACTGTGTCCTGTTTCCGTCCTACGATGTCGTGTCATCTTGTACTTGTATCTTGTGGTTCACGTGCATTCAGTTGTCTACCGTTATAGTATTGTACGTTGTATATTGTGTGTTGTATCTTGTACCTTGTACCGGCTGTGAACTGTCAGTAGAGGTGAGCACTTGAATATAAATGTTCACATGGATGAGACGGAACGACGGACGGACCGACAGACGGGCAGAGTGTAGAGTGCAGAGTTGAGAGAGGAAGAAAAGAGACGGCAAAGACAAAAGACGTAATAAAAAACGACAGGCTGATACACCAGACACTCGACACTAGAAATGCAATGAACAATATTGGCAAAAGTCATAGGCTATTTCATGTGTCGTCTGTAAACATGGAGTATCTTCTGTCTTGCAGCACAATAAATTATAACCAACTTATCAATAGTGGAAAAGGTCGGAGTGCAAAGTTCGGAGTTCAAAAACTCACGGTCAGGAGAGTAGTTTGACTTTAATCCATGTCTAAAGTACTAAATGCCAAATACATGTATTATACGGATACTCCAATACTCCAATTTCTAGACTCTAGACTCTCTCCGCACAAAACAGATTCTCTTTGCTCAGGAGGAAATAATAAAAGGAAATTTCCCTTTGACTTTTGCATCCAATCTGATGCAAATCAAAAAGATGAAGGAAAAGTGTGAGAATTATTGTGAATTGTGAAAGTACAAGTGTGGAAGTGTAGAAATTTAATTTTATATTTTATGCCCCGGAGAAAAATTGCAATGACGCTGACGATAACGATGAAGAATCATCTGGTATCTAGTATCTAGTTTTGATTGTAATGAAGCGTAACCAAAATTCCCAGCTACTACTTTTTATGAGTTTGTGATTTTCAGAATTGCAAAATTGCTTGCTTGTTGGATACTTGATACTGGATGCTGGATGCGGTTTTATTGTGTGTTGTATTTTGACTAATGTGCCTTGGGCAATGCAAAATGAGAGAAAGAGAACACAACTATGAATAAAAAATTCCCATTTGAATTTTGATTCCAATTTCAGCACAATTTATTTTCACAGTGGGAATGAAAAATACGGTGAAGAATTGAGGTGAAAATGACAACAATGATGATGAAAAAGTAAAGGATAAAATTTGGGGATATTGCACGTAATAACAATCAAGATTGTGTCTAGAGTTTATACCAACAGGGCATAGGGAAAATGTGAAATTTTCTTTTCTAATGTTCAAACTCCAGCATGGAAATTGCAGTTAGATGGAACTCGAAACTCGAAACTCAAAACCCAAAACTCAATGACATGAAGACCTACAACTGGGACGACACTTTGAATCATGATTTTCCTACAAAAATTTATTGCAGATACCAGATACTTGTATACTGTATATTGTATACACTGTATAGTCTGCCTATATAATGTATATTTTGTATGTGTTATCTGGAAATCTGGTTCTGGCTGGATGTCAAATTCTGGTGCTGGTTCTGGTTCGGGTTTGTAACCAGTTTCCCACTTGGTTCCTTCTCTCGTTCACTAGACTCTAGACACTAGACACTAGACACTAGACATACATTTATTCATGAAAAAATATGCAAATAATCAGAAAGGCTGTAAAAATTGAGGTAGAGGCGGAAGTAAGGAATCTCATGCTGTGTTTAAAAATTCATATGTAATTTCCCCCCATTTCTATTCATGTACAATGTACACTGTACAATGTACAAGGTACAAGGTACGTTGCATATACAATGAGCCTTGAACCTAGAGTCTGGAGCCTTGAGCCTTGAGCATTGAGCACCTACTACATTTACCAAAAGGTACTTATTCTAGAATCTAGAATCTAGAATCTTGTGTCTAGTGTCTAGTGCGAATGCACAATACACGTGTAGACAGAAGATGAGAGATAGGCGTGAGCGGAAGAAATCCATGTCTATCTCAGCCTAGTCATCCTCATTTTGTCGTGATAAATCATGACGAAAAGACGGAACTAGACGAAAATGACAATGACAACGGCAACGACATAGACAACAAATGACGATCATGTCGACGATCCATATTCCGTACTTTGTACACTGTACATTGTACATCATACAAAACAACAGCATCTGCGGCTATTTTCATCTTTTACCACTCTTGTTTCTTGTTTCTCCTCTCGATTCCATTTCTTGTCTGTTGTCTACATGTATTGCCTCTTAGTTTTACATGATACAGAATACAGAATACAGAATACGGACCATGTAAAATGTTCCCAAGATCCTTCATTTAATCCCTTCAGATTTCCATCCATCACGTTAACTTATCCATGTCTCGATTCTGTTGTTTGTTGTATTGTTGTATTCATGAGGTATGAGGTGTGTGCAGTGTGCATAATGTGCAGCTTGTACTTTAGTACTCCAGCTTCAGCTCGACTATACTGTCTCATCACGAATTTCAAACATTTCCTACAAATTTTGATGACACAGCTAGCACAAGACTAGATTATACATTAGACATTAACCAAGTTATTATCTGTATTGCAATTTTTCCATGTTTCGTCTTCCATGTTCCAATGTCATTTATTCTCTGTACTCCTTTGACTCATTTTTCCTGGAATGAAATGAACATGCCCTCAGAAAAAAATATTATTGTGGTGTCTAATGTGTTTATGGTCGAAAATCTCACTAAAATCTTATTAATATATCATTAGATTCTCATTGAGCCTCATTAAAATGTTACTAAAATCTCACTAAAAATATTGAATTTGACATGTAGTGAGATTTCCATGGAAATCGATTAGATTCTCATTGAATTTTGATGGAATTTAATGAGATTTTCGACCAAAGTCGTATTAAAATGTCCCTTAAGTGTACCATTAAATCTCATTAGATTCTCATCGAACTTAATGACATTTTTTTATGAGGGTGGACTTTAATCCCTTTTGAAATAATAGAGTCTGCTAATGGTATCAATTTTCTCATTCAAAAGGATTCATGCATAACTCTACAGTCTAAACTCTACAGTCTAAAGTAGAAAGCACAATGTATTTGGTATTAGGCATTAATTTGCATAAACTGAGGGGAATTAAATTCAAACGAATGGTAGTCATCATAATCATGATGATCATGATCATAATAATAATGATGATGAAGATAAGCGGATTTTGGAATTGAAATTGGAATTTATGAAAAGTTGAAGAGGTTGTTGAGAAAACTTGTTATGAATCCTTCACTACACACTACGTTTCACCTAGATATATTTTGATACACTTTGTACAATCTTGATTTTATGGAGAGATATTGAATTGGAATTTGTCCTCTTCATTTCACATGGTATTAATATGTGAAATACACGACTAAATTAGAATTTGGAAAGTCTGTATTCGATATTTTTAATGAACCTGCGTGTGTAAAATTCAGGATGTAGAATGAAGTGGTTTCTGAGTATTGAGTATATATGAAAAGTGTAAAATGTAAAATGTACATATATATATGTACGGAGAGGTGAGGCGGATGCCGTGTGTATAGCTACAAAGATGAGAAGATAAAAGGAAGAGGATTGGAAAATAATGGAATTATTTTACTCTAGGTTCTAGATTCTAGATTCTAGATTCTAGACTTTCTCTACTTTCTCTAGTTCCAACAATTTCTTCTACTATTGCTCTAAGAATGCTGGTTGTCTAGTGTCTAGTGTCTTGCGAGCTGGTTTGTTGGTTGGCTGGTTTTGGTTTTGCGGTTCAAGTCTGTTGAAGGTTTATGAGGAATAAGAAAAGGTATCTCATTTTAGTTCATCTCAACTCATTCCTTTCTCACTTCACTCCTCTCTACAGTACACTCAGTGCATCATCCAACTCAAAGCTGCGGGCTATATATAAATTCTACATGGAAAAATCCTTTCCAAGATTTACACATCCTCAATCCTCACTCACTCACTCATTTCATTTCCTCCTTTGGTCTCTGCTTTCGGCTCAGCTAAAACACTGGAACAGAGACCACACACACGCACGCACACAGAAATACACAATCATTTCAGATTTCAGACTCTAGACTCCAGACTTCGTGTCTTGGACGTCTTCATCATCTTGAAGCTTCAAGTGAGCTCTAACGATAAGTCTTAGATCTATTCTAGATTCTATTCTGCAGTCTACAATCTAGACCCTTATAAAAAATATAAATTTAGCATCAACTCAGCCATAACGGCAGACTTACTTGTCTCTTAAGCATCATGGGTCATGTCGTGTGCACTGAGCTCTGTGTTATATACAGTATACCGTACGCAGTGCCTGGTTTTGGAGTACACATTATATACATGTACATGTACACTGTCTTTCATGCTCCGTACAAGATACAAAATACAACCAAAGACCAAGACCAAGACCAAAGATAGCTCGGAGGAAAGTGAAAGGAGAGGAGAAAAAAGAAAGAGAAAGGAGAAATCCCGCAAACGTCAAGAAATCCATGGCCATGTGAAAAAGAGGAGAAAAGAACTGCGGCTGAGAAAAAAAGATGGGAAGATGGGAAGATGGGGATTAAAGTTTCCTTCTTCTCTCTCTATTTTTGTTCACAGTTCACACATTTTCTTCTTGTTCCTTGACCAAAAACCAAAACCAAGAGCAAAACCAAAACCACATGATCATCATCTCTTCTTGTCTTTTTATATATCAAAGTTTTTATCAAAGTATGGAGCATGGAGTATAGAGTATAGACAATGTACAATGTGTAGAAAAAGCACAAGAAAAATGAGATTTTTCGAACTGTGACGACGTCGGTGATGACAATGACGATGATGATGACGAAACGTTGACAATGACTTTGACGATGATGATGATGTTGATACTCTAATATTTTTCTCATCTTTTTGAGAATCCTCAGAATCCAGAATGCAGAATCAGATAGAGCAATACAATGGAAAGATTCAAGAGATCCTTTGTAGATACAGGAGAAAAAATTTGTTGTGTAACTACAAAACTGGAACTGGAACGGGAAAGAAACTCATTTTTTGCCAGTATTTACTGTTTACTACTTACTATTTACGTCAACCATATAAACATAAATATTATTTGTTCATCATTTTCAAAAAACTGTATACTATTTCCCATTGTGTTTTGTACTCAACACTCAACACT
>JAQGBH010003995.1:0-18164 GCA_034698265.1 Sminthurinus aureus | reverse complement strand
AAGAGAAAAGTGAAGCGAGGTTGTGTTCAAAATCCAACGTTTTCATGCTAAACACATTTTAAAGGGAAATTTGGAGAAAGAGAAGTGAAAGGGACGGAGAGGCGATGATCATGTGTGTCCAGTGGGATTTGACACATTTTCACTTTCCTCTGTTTCACTTTCATTTAATTCATTTTCATTTGGCCCGTTTTCGTTGGGTTGGAATTGAGAAACTGAGAATTTGAGAAAGTGAAAATGTGGAAATGTGTTTGTGAAGCAATTAAAAAGGAACGGAGGAGGGACAAAACAGAAACTAGAAATCTTGCCCATTTTCAACACATGTGAAACCGACAAAATAGACACAGAGTAACTTTGCACTTTGAACATTTTGTTCATTCTCGTTCGTTTTGTTTGGTCTCTCCATTTCTACTCGTTACATTTACATTTTCAATTACGATTCACCGCCCATTCAAAATCCAAAGCACAAACATTTTAACTACAGGGAAAACTCTTTTCTGCTCCTTGTTTTCTGCTCGGCCTCTCCATTTCACCCGTTTCATCTTCATGAGCCCTTCTTTCGCTCAACACTTTTACTAATTGACTTTAAAAATTCTGTGTTCTGTTCCGCTCGGATTCTACACATTCCATTTCTGGCCTCAAATTCTCCTTCCTTTTCCCTTTCTCTCTTTCTTTTTGTATTCAACTTGTTTGGCTTTGGCTTTGGCTTTGGGCTCACAATTCAAACTCCCACATTCAGAAAGTTGACCAGTTTTTCTACGACGCTTGATGTTAGGATTTTAAATCGAACGAGTCAAGTTTAGCTTTTAATCTTTCATCGAGCTTCAGCTCAAGAAAATATTTGTCAAGAAAAACCGGTCCTGTACACAATCTGAATGTAGCATCTGCAGCTTGATCGTGTAATTTGATAAACGGCGTTGAAACTCTACATTTAAATAAAATTATTTCTCCGTTTAAATGCTCTCCTTTTCCTCCGTTTCGTAATATTTTTATCCTGAAATTGAAATGGATTTACACTTATTTAATATTTTATCATTTCTCCGGCGGATCCGAGTCGAACGTTAAAACATCCAAAGGATTTTGTGTTTTTACACTCATTTGTCTGTTTCCTCGTCAAATTTTCTCGACTCTGGATTTGAGCGTAAAACAGACCAAATGAAATTTGTTTTTGCAATGATTTGACTGCTTCAATTTTACTTGTAAATTCATTAAGTCAATTCCAATCCATTTTCAAAGATGATAAAACATGACGCAATTTAACACGAAGGATTTCAGATACCAAAAATCAAAAACATTGACAATTGATCTGAATATTCACAACATGCAAATTTCAAAGGCAAATGGACTAAACTGAGTTTGAATTTTTAATTCCCATGGATTGGATTGGATTTACTGAGAAATATTGAAGCAATTTACACAAAAATATGAATCTGAATGAACAAAGTCAAATCCCAAATCTCAAACGTCTTGTTAATTTTCTTCCTTCATCGCACACTGTGAATCAAGTCAAAAATTCTTCCTTCGGGACTATTTGGATTCGCCTTTCAAGTATAAATGATCAAGGCTCCGAAAGCCGAAAGCAAAGCTCTGTACTCAATTGCGTCTCGAAATATACAAAATATACATACAAAAACGACTATTTTGGGACCTTCCCACGCAATTTCCATAAAAAAACATTGTGTTTTTTTGAGCCAGCTTTTCCACAAATCTCGTAAAATTTTTTGCAAGGTTTCAACGCCGCTCATTTTTTCTGCTGGACCATCGCGTTCAATCTTACGAAGCTTATTTGATTGTTCATCCTTATATGAAAATATTCACAGCACATTTTTGTTTCAATCAGCACAAGTAGAAATACCTATTGTGCTGACCCAGCACAGTGTGGAAAATGGGTTTGCTGGCATTTTTTGACGCATCTTAGGCATGAAAACGGGTGTGCTGACCTGTGCTGATGTAGAACAACAAGTAGGATGCTTGGTCCAGTTAAAAAACCGATTTTCCCAAAAAAAAGTTTGGAGGCTGACTTGGTAACTTCAGCATTTTTAGAAGCCAAGTTGAAAAAGTTAGCCTTCTGGAGGCCGTAGGCTGACTTGATTCTCATGAATCTCGATTTTTGAGTATTGAGGCGTTTTAATGAAAAAGGATTACAGTAAACAAGTTTCAACTCTAAAGACAGTGAAAAAAAACATATATTTTGCTCATAAGAAAATACAAAATGCAAGAGAAGGAAAATAAAGCATCAAAAGTCTAGATTTTAGAATCTGGAATCACAAATTTTGGCTACACACTACACAAAAGTACAACAGAACAATTTAGCTTTCCAAAAAGGTTGAGCTAAAACTTTTAAACCCATTCCATTAGTTGTACCTCTCTTAGCTACTGGACGTAGTTCAAGTAATTAATATTTTAAAACATTCAATTTACGTTCAATTCATTTCCCCAAAAATTATAGTATTATAAATATAAGGACACTGGGCTTGGCCATTAAACTTGGACTTTGAATTTTGAAAACACATAATTTGTCATAGAAATTAAAAATTATTCAAAATTTAATTTTACAGACAGGAAACTTTTTGTGCTCAAGGATTTCTCTTGACTTTTATTTCTCCAGTTTTTTAGTCATAAACACTTTAGGCTGCATAATAAAAAGAGTTGACATGAAAATTTTTAAACATTTTACAATACTTGCTTTTTGAATTGTGTGTACATTTACATTTTATACATTTGAGTCGTTTTGCAGAACAGTCGAATTTTGTAGAGTTGGTTATTGTTTTCATTTTGTATTTTGTATACATGTTTGTGACTAATCCTTTTGAAAATTGTAAACTTTTGTTTTCTTCTTTCTTGAAATTAAGATGTACTGAGCAAGTTTAGCAGCGACATTTCGTGCGTAGGATTTTAATTCGGCTACACGATATTTCTGGGCTTTTACCATCAAGCATACAAAACTGGTTATAGCCGCGGCGCATCCCATCACAAACCAGTAGAATCCTGATTTAATCAAAGGATCTTTGAGAGCAAGTCCCTCCCATTGACCTTGTTTTTCATAGAGGTCATTTAAAATGACCGTGATCTCATCCCAAGTCTTGTATTCTTCTTTTTCAAAAAAGGGTAACGCGGCTCTGACCTGATAGCGGAATTGACCTATTCGACCTCTCACGTTATACCACAACCCAAAAATTCCAGAAGCTAACAGTCTGTTCATACAACCCAGAGCGACATCTACATTCGGCATTTTGAAACTTAGCATTTCCATTAGTTGAAAAAAGTTTTGTGGACTGGGAGAAAAACTCTGTTGAAATAAGAGAACGTACAACAGCCTGACGTCATTTGGATTCCTTTTCCGGTCAATTACTATTCCGAATTTTCTGCCTTCCTTTTGAATTAGATTGTGGATGTGACGCCAATTCCATTGAGAGTCTGTTTGAGCAACCGTGTTGTTCAGAAAGAACTGGTGAAGTTGAATCTGAACTTTGGAAATCTTGCCAAGCGAGGAGAGTTTATGAGCTCCGTTTTCCTTCCACATTTGAGTTAGTTCTTTAAACAGCTCCTTCAAACTGGGCTCTATGACAATGGTGTATTTCTCCGAGACAAGAACGTCTAGTGTTTTTGGAACATATCGAATCTGAGGAACTAGGACAATACTCTGCAGAGTTGACAAATAATAGTTGACAATGAAGAATAGAATCACAACCCAAAGGGAGAGGAGGATCTGCAGATTCTTTTTTGAAGAAATTTGCTCGTGTTCCGGAAACTGGTTCAAAAACGGCGCCAAAATTGAAGCAGTACTACCCAAAATTGTTAAAGATGGCGATGGCGCTTGAATATTTGCTGGATTTTGAGGATCCTCTTCAGAATGCTTGAGTTGGGTTAAAGGAGTATTTACCAGATATCGAAAAAAGAATACAATAAGGAGCAAAAAGACAAAAAGTACTATCCAAACAAGATTGCTGAAGGGGTTTTTGAAGCTGTAAAAACAGCTGGATTGATCCTGCTTATCATTGACTGAATATAAAATCTGATACGATTCAAAGATCAACGGGAGAATATGAATCATTTTTGAAGTAAAAGTGATGATAATTTCCAGTCCACCATGAGTACAAGCACTTTGCACCGCCTCTTCCCCGTCAGCCTTTAGTTTTATTACTGTAGCATTCAAGTAGCGGGTCATGAGTAGAAACAGAGTGAGAAAACTGTTAGTCTCTTGTGAAAAGGCATAATTTTCCCGAAATTTTGAAGTTTTAACCTGGCTTTTTTTTCCAGCATGTTTAAACATCTGTTTTGCAATTGGAAAAGGGGAATTTCGATGATTTCGCCGAATACGTCGAAACCAGGTCAAAATCTGATGGAAACTTATCCATGGCCTTAAATTTGAATTCAAATTCCAGTTTGAATTTTCATTCAGTTCTAATTTTTGGTAATGAGGAGAAAATGTGAGAAAAATTTCTGGGCTGCAAATTGCCTCGTTTTTACCGCATTTGAGTTGAATGTGATAAATTTTTCGAATTTTCATAATATTTTCGACTTTAAAAATGATAACCAAATAATTGAGTGGAAAGTACCAAAGCGGTTGGAGACACTGCTGTTTTTCATTTATTCTAAACCCTGCAAAATTGGTTTTACCCGTTCCAATCACTAAGAAAATGTCTCGAATAATTCTGGAAAATTGAAAGTAGTTGGAATCCGCGGAATACAATGGGGTTTGAATGTTCATTTGAAACCAAAGCTCGGTAGTCGATTTCTTTTGATTTTTATGTTTCCTCTTTTTAATTGTAGGTGGCACTACGAGCAGGTGAACAATACACATTGCGGCGTGTTTTCTCAAAATCATTGTTTCTTCGATCCACGCGTGCGCGTCGTGATAACCTCGCTTTTTCACTTGTTCAAAAATGGCGCTCAAATCTCCCGTTATTACAGTTGCACTCGGGTGCATCTGCGCAGACTGCGAAAGAATTTTGCCAATTATTTCCATCATTTGAGATTCAAAAGTGTCTGCATTTTTAATTGGACCGCCGAGTATTGAAATTTTGCTGGACCTAATCGAATTTGATTGCGGCTGCTCAGATAACAAGAAAAATGCACAACTTTTAAACGGTTGTAAAACATTTTGGAGATCTGGTGCGAATTTCCCCTTCCAAATGGCACTGTTTACCACTGTTGATGACTTTGATAATGAAATTTCTAGTGCACAAGAATTGCCAAGCAAAAAATATAAAACTACAAAAACAATCCATTTTATTTTGAAAATTAGACAAAATGCAGCCATTTTGTTTGAGTCTTTAAAGTATGTTTTTTATTTTTAAATAATAGAAAATATTTTTTACTGTGCCTAACTTAACGAATATTTTGCCTTTACATTGTTCATACTGAAATCATGTAGACCAAAGAGAGCGGAAAATGTTTCTTAGATAACTAAGCAAAACAAAATTTTATGAATAATTTAGACTGTGCAAATGTCATGTTTGTTTGCTTTTCCTTTTTTTCTTTTTCTTGCTACGTCGCATTCGTTCACGTGTTTGTTTCACGTCATGAACATTTACTTTTCAAAAGAGTACAAGCTCAACTTAAACATTAAACGGTCAAAGTGGTGTCATGTCATGTTAGATCATTTCCAAGTATTATTTCCATGGAATTCATGATTTGTGTAACATTATCCGGTATTTTTTTCCCTTCTAAAACTGGAAATTACTAAAAGCTAGAAGCGACAATGAATTGACAAAAGAAAGCCAACAATCACAAAATCAAACACCAAATCCTAATATAAATCCTCCTATGGAAAATTTTATTTAACAAGCCAGGGCGAGGCTGATAATTTGAGAAAACAAATACATGCCCAAAGACACTTTATAAACAACATGTAAGTACATTATGCATGGAAAATGGAAATTGTTGAGAGCTGGGAATATTTCCGAAAATATTTCCCTGATTAGTCAATTTTATCATTCTACATAAACCTAAAGGGAGTGTACTGCTTTTTGGTTTTTCCCATTCGTTTTTGAGGTTTGTCTTGTTCAAGACAGGGGCAGGGCAATCCGTGCTTTGGATTGTGGGGTGTTTTGTGACGTCATGACGTCACGAAAATTAAAAAACTTGCTGAGATTCAAAGCCGTTTACAACTTTTCTCGCTCAATTCCAAAAATATGTTCATTAAGAATGCATTAAAACAGTTTTAAAACTTCAGCCAATCAGAGCCGTCGGCCATTGACGTCACGAAACACTTAATCTCGCCCCACCATCCAAAGCATACGCATTGCCCTGCGCCTGGTAAAAGGTTGAAAAATGTTTCAATCAAGTAATTGTCAAAGAAAAGCGCGTCACTCCTTTTAGATTTTCATTAACTGTAAGAAAAAAATAAAGCAAAAAAAACCAAAGAAAAAGGCTAGATTTTCAATTGTTAATTTGACAAATGTGAAATTAATTCTGCAATGTAATGAGCCGAAAATGTCCAATTTTTCAAACGAACCATGAATTCAATTTTTGTAACTCACTTTGAGTTATCGAAACCATGACGCGCCACCTGGATATTGTGCCTAGCACTAATATCAATGTGTGTGCAAAGATTCAGCTCGATACATGCAGAAACAAAAATGTTGGAGCGGTTTACCATTTTGGTACTTTGGCTGATTTCGGTATTTCGGTATTTCGGTCTAACTTTACGGACATTGAAACATTCGGAACTCTGGTAATAAAGAAATGATGGTCATACGCCAACACATAAAGCCTTAAAGGATAAAACAATCCAAAAAACACAGTTCAATTGTTCTCACAACTCGAAGCTCAACATTCAAAACTCAAAACTGCGATTTAGAGATTCCATCAAATTTTGATCGTGCCATTTGCTGTTTGTCCTACAAACAACAAATCCGCTTGTACACTGAACAATGTATATTGCATAGATTTTTTATGACATTAGAAGATAGAAAATGGAAAATAACTAAAATGGAAGAGAGTTGTGAAGTAATTTTCCCGCTTCACTATAGAAAGTAGAGTGCAGAAAGTTTGTGGATAGCTGCTATATTTGGGATTTGGGCTAATTATGTTAGAGAAGCAATAACACTAACTTTTATTATTCCATTACCATTTTCATTCAATTGTCCCTGCTCCGTTCTCCATACTCTATGCTCTATGCTCTGTATTTTGTGTTGGCAGTGGGCAGGAGGGGCTAATCTGTAATCTGTTTAGGACAAATAGCATTACTCCACATCAATATCAATATCCATCTGAACATTATCCTCCATCAAATCAAATCATCCCACTCGTTAACAGATTCTCAGTCTTCTGCTCATGTTTTGTGTTTTGTGTATCAGATATCAAATGTGAATGCACATCGTAGCATGTGTCCATTTGCCATTTGCTATTTGCGTTGTATCAAATATCGAATCATAATCCGTCTCATCAACACAAACCTGTCCAGTTTGTGGTCAATGCGTTTCTAGTCCAAAATCCATAATCCATATTAAAACCAGCAACACCGTTCCGCCATTCCACTGTAATTTCTAGTGGACGCGGACAGCATTAATTAGTGAACGTGACAACAGAGACCTTCAGTTCTTTTGTCTACTGTCTACTGTCTACTGTCTGCTGTCGATTGTACTTTTCCGAGAGAAGACTGAAGCCCTGTCAAAAATCCTGATGATGAAAGGAAACATGTGCACTGGCCAAATCTCTCGACTCTCGACTCTTAGCTGTCTTTTTAAATGAATAATGAGAGCTCGGGCTTTTTAACGTCTTTTTCCTCTAAATCCTACCGAATTATTCCATTACGTGTTAATAAGCAGATTCTATCTGCTCTCTGATGGTCTGATTTATATAAAATACATTACATGAGAAATCCCTTACTTGATTTTAGTAGGAATATGTCTCTGTGTTGTGTATATGTTATGTAACGTGTAGCTTTGATAAAAGGAATTGGAAATGATTCACATGATTTAAGCTATTATCATCTCTGTTGACATCTCTGGAGTCTGAAGTCTGAAGTCTGGACTATAGAATCTGGAATATAGATGTAGACAAAGCGGATTTACAACTCGGTCAGTATCGTTCGATAGAAAAAGCTGAAAAAGATGGTCCAAAATTGCGTGATCGTATGACCAAATCCAAAATCCGAATATGAATTTGAACAATGGAACAACGGTTACGGTTTACAAAAACAATGAAAAATTGTAAGAGGAAAAGGATTCTAAATGCTAAGGGCAAACCGGAATGCTGTGAAATTCCTTGACTGAAACTGAAAACTGGAAAATGGCAACAGAAAAAAAAGAAAGAGAAAGTAGGAGACAGAATGGGAGAGGAAAGAGATTGCAATAAAAATCATCTGTAAGCCAAATAGAAACTACAGATACAGATTTTGCGAGCGTCAGTAGACTGGATTCGCCAAAAATAGATAAAATGCATATGCATCCGCAAACCGATATCCGATATCCGATATCTACCCTCCACAACACACAACACACAATCCACAATCCACCAGTTTAATACAAAAGCAGCCACATAAAGGCCACTCTGTACATTCTACATTCTACATTCTACACTGATAACGAGAAAGAGAAAGGTTAGTGAAGTGAGTGAGTGTGTTGGAGCGTAGGGAAAGGAGAAGAGAGAGAAAGGAAAATAGCTTTTCCTAGTTTTTTGTGCTGCCTTGGTTTCTTGGTTTGTAAGAGTGGGGCTGAGGCTGCTGATACTGATACAGCCTGGCACTTGCTACTTGCTCCACGTGGGTATCCCATATCCAATTCTACAGCAAAAAATATTAAGGATATCCCGAGTATCCAAGAACACGGTCATACACTATACAAAAAGAGAAAGAGAAAGTACATGTGTTGTTCATGTGAGTATTTATGGTCCGTTTTTTGTAATCGCGGCTATCAACTATAAACTATCCTGTGGCAAAAAAGTTTGTGTAACCGACAAAAACTCGAGTTGATAGGGACGCAAAACATTATTTCATGTATGTATGTTGTATGGCTTTTCAGGCTTTTGGGTCAGGAGTCCGGAGTCAGGAGTTGATAGTCGAGAGTCGGGACATTGTACTAAACGCGGGAGAAAAGAAGCCAAAATTCTTCCCTGCCTTTCTCTCTCATCAAAGTCGACGCTAGTGACTGCATCCTGTACTGAATACTGGTTGTGTGTACTTGATGCTTGATGCTTGATGTAGAAAGTATAAAGTATAAAATACAAAATGTGTCTCATCTTCTCCACAACCTACAATTTACCATGTGACTTTTTCTCCGCACTCTGCATATTGTACTCTCTACTCTCCCATTTTTCTCTTTCTCTTTTCATGAGGAATACTGGTATCAAGTGTCGATGGAATAATGTGGACTCATTCATTCTTACAGTCAAGAGTGGCGAATAAAGAGTCTCGAGTCTCGAGTCCAGAGTCAAGTAGAATGTAGAATGTAAAATACTACATGTATGGATCATGGAGGAACGAGATAAATGTAAATGTCTCGTTGAATCAAAAGTGCTTTATATCTCGACACTCGACACTCTACACTCTACACTCTACACTACTTTTGTAACAATAATAATAATAATAATAATAATAATAATAATATGTAGATGTAGCCCATTTATTTATACCCCTTACCCGTTACTCGTTATTCTCCTGTTCCGGCCGAGACGGAAAAAAACAAGTGCTTGAAGGATACACAGGAACTGGATGGAACAGAGAACAGGACAGAAAAGTGTACAACATGACAAAAGAGAGGACTGAATCAATACTTTCAAGCTGGCTGTATACTGCAGAAACAAGTATGCAAAATGCTCAAACTGACATAGATATCTACACTCTAAAGACTACGTTCTACGGTCTACGTTTATACATGAACAGCAGAAGAAGGAAGAATGGAGAATGGGGAATAGAGAATAGACAACACAGCTTTGACTTAAGCAGCGCCATGTGGTCCGCTCTTTGGTCCGCTCTTATGAGAAAGTAAACGATGAAAACGGACTGTACACTCTCAACTCTAGATTCTAGACTTTAGAATCTAGACTTTAGACTCTAGAATGTAGACTCTAGAATGTAGAGTAGAAACTGCATACTGGAGAATCGAGACTGGAGAAAGGAAACTGGAAGAGGAAATCCAATTTCAATTGTATTAAAGCTCCAACAAGAACTGACTTTGCTTTGAGCTTTGAGCTTTGAGTTTTGAGAATCCTCAACATCGTCAGCATATCAAAATCCTCCATTCCCAATTCTCAATTCTCAATCCTCAATAATAACACGTAATACGTTTTTTCCTTTCCCCCAAATTTCCCTCCAGCAAATTTCTCCCTTTCTTTCTTTTCTGATACATCGTAAGTAGTAAGACAAGACAATACAGGACAAAAGGAAACCCTACACATTACACACTACACACTACACATGTTTCATCTAGAGAGTAGAGAGATGAAAGGACTGGCTCTAAATTGTGTATTTGGATCTGTACGCTGCAAAGTTTTCTTTATAATATTTTCTCATGTACTTTCTTTTTGTTTGACCCAGTAACAAGAATTTTGTTGCGTATTGTACAAAGAAATGATTTTTGTTTTTACCTAAACCTCCGTTTGACGTACTAATGTATTATTGACGAAATAACCAGTAGGATTCTTTCAAAGAATTTCTTTCAAAAGATGATATATTAAATTGTTTATGTAGACCTCTTGGAAAATAGAAACAATTTATTACTTTGACTACTCACTACTCACTACTGACAATGAGAAATATCATAATTCATAATTCATAATACTTTATCAGAAATCAGAAAGGAAGAGAATCTAGAATCTAGAATCTCCGGACGCCGGAAACTGCCTAAAGTAAACTAAACGCCTATTTTGCAATACAACAACTTGGGCTTTTCTCTTCTTTTCTTTGGCCTTCTCTCATCTCTTGATGAAATTGGTGTTGATGTTGAATAGTATTATTTTAGCATGCAAAGTTTGTTTCAGGAGCTCAAGATTTACGTTTTACAATGTAACATGTACACTGAACTGTAAATATGTGACTAGTGGAGATTTTACAGTGGAGATGACGATGATGATGATTCCAGGAGCAGACAAACAGGAAATGACGGATTATTTGCTAATAAATAAAGACAAAGTCTCAATTCTCAAACAAAATGGGCTATTCTGCTTTAGTTGAATTTTGGGCACTGAAGCTGCAGGGAATTTTAATCCCTTTTTATACAAAATAATCTCCATTTCTTGCTTTATATGAAAGGCGGAAACGGTAAAGAGTAAACAGGGTCTTTAGTCTTTAGTTGTGAACATGTGAAAATGGGAATTGTAAAGAAGCTATTCCAAATTTCCTACTCTTTAATTTATTTTCGCCCGCTTTCCCCGGAAGAGGGAAGCGGAAGGAGAAAGTTACTCTTATAAGTACAAATTTTGTAATATAGTTATAAAAACTCCCTGCTCTCAAGAATAAAGAATCGAGAACAAGGAAAAGACTAGAAAAGATTGGTCGTGTCTCGGTTTGGTTGTCATGACATGATAAAACTTGGAAAAGTTGGAAACTTGCAACTACTATGTGTTCCCTTTTATCGAGTATCCAATGTCGAATATCGGGCTCGGCTAAGGTAAGGATCGTATTCCTATTTTGATCAGAGGTAACTAAGCGGTGGACGGAAACTAGAACTAGAACTAGAAATTCCACTCTAACCACACTTTTCAATTTTCATTCATTACGGTTTCACTGAGTGACAGTTATGAGGACAAAGGAGGAAAGATGGAGAAATGATAAGGGACAGGACGGGTAATATAATAGGTAATTTCATAGTTTCATAGTTTCATAGGGAGAATTTTATGTCGGTGATTTTACGTCACCGGCACAAAATTGATGAAGATGAACCACAACATTTTCTGAAATTTGTCACCGTTTTCAATCAGTAACAAAGATGACAAAAACCACAAACCACAAGACAAAAGAGAGATTGGCAAAGACTGGAGAAATTTGAGCAAGGGAAAGAGTGTAGACTGTAGACTTTACATAGTTTCTAATGGAGAGAACAGAGAAAAGGAGCTCATCTTGATCTTGATATCAATCGCGATCCCACAGGCCGCACGATACACGATACACTATACATAAATAACGAATATTGAGCAACGATATAGATAATAGGTGTGAAATTCGGGAAACTTTTCATTATTTCATCCCGGCGACTTTTGACAGCTCACCCGTCAAATCTCAAATGTCAAATTTTTTATGTATAATGAATACAGATAGACGTGAGAGAAAGTTGGTGAAAGTCGGTGAAAGTCGGTGCAAACTTGTCCACCAAAATTGGCACTGACTTAGCTTGGCTAAGAGTAATAAGGAAAACAATTTGTGTACATTTCCTATCATTTACATCTTCATCTTTTTGGAATTGAATAAGCTTGGACTGAAAATAAAAAATAAAAGTCAAAGCGAAAGAGAATATTTTCCCGTTGATATTGATTGTCATGCTTTTAAGACTTGAATGCCCATTTGCCTTTCACCAATCCAATCGTGTACTTGGAATTCATAGAGAAAGGGAACAAGAGTAAACAATAGCGATCGCTCGAGTTGGAGTGGGGAAGGAAAACCGAGGACTTTTCTACGATTCTTGGTGAAAAGAGAAAAGAGTAACGATCTCCCATTTGCAAATTCGCGAGTTTGAAATACACAAATGGCGTGATTGATAGGCCAACGGCTGAGACTCGAGACTCAGTAAAAACACTTATCATCACCCGGAAAAACCGAATACGAATCAATCCTCAAATCCTCAAGTCGGCTCCGACTCGCGCTTCTCGTAGTTGCTACTTGAAATGTACTTTGCATTTTCGATTCTCGAAGAGTCGTCAAATGTTGAATGTTGAAAGGCTCCTGACTTGTGACACAATCGTTGAGCCAACGAGTTTTTTCCAATACTTTTTGTCTTGATTCTTGCCTCTTGATTCTTGACTTTTGACTGTAGACTCTGGATTTTTTGTTTTCTACCCGACTCTTGTAAGTTATGGCACGAGGAAAGCGGAGGAAGAAAAAGAAAAGACAATTCCGGAATTGGCAGTTTCAGCTGGAAACCCTGTTTTTTCCGCCTCGGACTTTGGATAAAATTGATTTGTTATCCTTTTTTGCTTTTTTCCGATTTTGAAATTGAAATGGACTGACGGTGAAGAGCAGAAGCTAGAAACTAGAAACACATGTCCATTCATTATTCATTATTTATTAAGTTTCTTGTACTGAATATTCTAATTAGATTTTAGATTTTTATCGCTTGTCCGTTTTTTAATCAAAAATCGGTGCATAAATTGATTCTACATTTCAAATGATTAAAATAATGATATATATATAAAATAGAGGGAGGGAATTGGAGGAAACTTGGAAATTGGAAATTGGAATAAAAGAGACAAGGATGAAAAACGGAATCCGAATTGGAATCCAGAGACCACGAAAGCTTGTGCTATTTCTTGCTCCCATTCCCATTCCCATTCTGATTCTGGTACAAGTAGAAATAAAAATGGAAAAGAATCTCTACTGTATTATTACGATTTAGGATATAGAATATAGAATATAAAATATAGAATATAGGACCGATTCTTCTCAGTTCTCAATTCTTAATTCCTCTCAAGACTCAAGACGGTCCGTATGTAGCTCAGCACCATCAGCACACCCAGAGTCCAGTACAAACTCCTCGGAGCATAGCGTATAGACTATAGCACGTGGGGTATAGCAAAATAAATTATTATATTGGACAGCTCAAGTCTCGGGTTGAAAAATTACTAGGAATTGAGATGGTTGGAAAATTCTCCAAATTAAGAATGGATACATGTACAATGTAGAGCAGAAGGCTAGAGAAAGCTAGAGAAAGCAAGAGAAAGTGAGGAGAAGAGAGAAGAAAGGGGAGTGAAACAAATCAGAAAGAAATCGAGCAAACACCACTGCACTGGCCCACTAATCAAGTAGTTGAAGCGGAACCCGTTTCTCCAATTCTGGATTCCTGGTTCTCCAGTGGTATCTTGTGTCTAGTTTTCAGTGTAGCCCAGAATGTACAAGTGCCGTTTCAATCCATCCATCTTACAGATATGTCTTACGTCTTACGTCGTTCTCCATTCTCCATATATATATATATATATATATAGATATTTGTATGTATGTAAAATCCCTAAATGCGTACAAAGTACAAGTTTGGTTCGGGTACTTGTGAATTTTGCAATCTGTATTGAGAATTTTCCAGTACATTCGGCATTCGGCATTCTAAATTCTGAATTCTACATTCTACATACGTCTTCCCAAGTTGTAATAAATTCTGAATTGTAATAAAACCGATTAATCGATCCGTTGCTGGTTGTTGGCTATCCGATGTTTGGATGTTTACTCTTTTCTCCTCACTGTTGACTGTTGACTGTAAATGAGAAATTTTGGTAGACGGGGCTGTGCTATTATTTCCCTGATTTTTTCTCGCCCTCTCAAGTCTCAAATCTCAAGTCTCAAGTCTCAAGTTTCTCGATAAATTATCCTCATCACAACTCAGAACACACAGCCCGTTTCTTATTTCTCTTTCCAAATCCCGTGCCCCTTTCTTCCATTCTCAAGTGATTAAGAGTGTTGAGTGTTGAGTTTTGAGAGCATGTACAATGTACAATGTAAAATGTACAACGTACAAGGTACAAGGAAACGTTGACAGGATTTTGTCTTCTCTTAGCTGAGCAAGATGTGAATTGTATGGTAAACGGGAAATGGTAAATGGTAAATAGTAAATAGTGTCAGCTCTTTTCCTTATTTTCCTGTTTTTTTTTCTATTTTTGCTTTCACGTCCGTTCCAATTCTTTCTTTTGGATTCTAGATTCTAGATTCTAACTATTCGATATTCGATTCAATTGGAATTTGAGAATGTGGAATGTGCATTGTGCATGATTCATGTATTGGGTACAAGAACACGGTTGTTTTATTTTATTCAACAAAATGTGAAATGTGAAATGGCAAGAGGAATGATGGATTGATCGGTAGAGTGAGAAAAGCTGTTTATGTGCACATTAGACATGCATCACGGATTCCCATATTACACGTTAGACGTTAGACGTTTGACGTAACATGTCATGTGAAATGGGGATGAAATTTGAAGATTGTGGGATTTTTCCTTGGAAATTGAAATTGTGCATTTATGCTGAATTTTGAATGTAGAAGGATGGATTTTTGGTGTTTTCAATATTTTCAATATTTCGAGGATGAAGAATGAAAAATCATAGAATCAGTTTTACTTTTACCACGTCAATGTACAATGTGCAAGGTGTGTGGTGTAGGAAGGATGGTTGTCGTAGTAAACAAGTACAATGTACAAAATAGAGTGAAGAGAAGGAGAGCTCTTTATTCTTTATTCTTTATTCATTCTCCAACTGAGAGAAAGTGGGAGTCTGAATTCTCAATCCTCGATGGTTTTCTCCGTCTCCTTCTTTATTCTTCCCCAGGCTGTTCTTGTTCTTGTTCTTGTTTTCCTGGGCTCTACTGTGACTCATCTGTCTGTCAAGGAGTCCAAGCTCCAAACTCCCAGCTCCAAGCTTCATGTTGTAAGTGAGTGGAGGAATAAAAGAAGGAGAGAGCGAGGACAAACCTCAAGTTTCTCTGGTGACTTGCACTTGTCTTGACTCTGCTCTCATCTCCTCTGATGCCATGAGGTCCTTGACAGTACACAGTACACAGTACATAATATCACATCTATAGACTACAGTACAGAAATTGAGACAGGAGGAGAAAGAGAGAGAGAGAGAGAGAGAAAGAGGAAGTAGGAAACTTTTTTGGGTCCACTTTATGGGTACTCTACCTGTTCATTTATCCACTAATGCTTCGATGCACTCTTTATTCTTTATTCCCTGTATTTCTGTATTTCCTCCACTTTTTTCTTTCACTTTATTCTCCCAATTTCTATTTTCCATCATCCGCATCATTCTCTCTCTGCTTTGTGTAATGTGTAATGTGTCCCTCCCCCTCTTTCCCCTCCCACTCATCTTTCTTCCTCTTTCCTCCTTGACTTCTCCAGTCTCTAGTCTCTAGTCTAGTGTTCTAGTGTTCTTGTGACTTGTGTCACATTTTCGCTCAATTTTCTCATGGCACCAAAAATATTACACCATCATTTCAGTCAAATCCATCACAATTACCCACCGTCATTTTGAATTTTCCTATTCACTTTTCAGTCTTCAGTCTAGATTCTAGATTCTACATTCTTGAGTCTGGACTCTAGAGTTTTTGAATGTGCCATCAAAACAGAAAATAGGAACAAGGAAGAGTAAAAGAGAAGAAAGTGTACAGTGTACAAAAGTACTACTCCATCATTTTATTATGATCGCATTAGGATTGTTCTATTAAATAATTCCATGTTTTGGTAGACTCTTGGATCTTGGATGCTGGATACTGGAGCTGGATCGGGTTGTTGGCTGTACAAAGTTTATGACTGGAAGATGATGCTACTTAAACTTCACATGTTACACGTTACATACTCGGTTTATAATCCCGTTTTTACTCTTTATTCTCCATTCTCCATCCAAGTTCCAACCATGAATCAAGTTGATTCAGTTTCACAAATATCAACAAGCTAGAACCTGTAGTATAAACGCCAAGCATGTGAATTTTGTACACAGTTCCAATACAATGTACAAACTAGATTCTAGATTCTGGATTCTGGATTCTAGAGCTGGAGCTGGAGCTGGAGCTTACAGTTTGTAGTGAAGGAGAGAAGAAATAGAAATATTAGAGTAAACAGTAAACGAGTTGGAAAAGAGAAAAGCTGAATTTCTTTTTCCAAGTGAATAAAACTAGAAACTCGGAACTCGGAACTCGGAACTACGTCACTCTGTCTTTGTGGTTCATGATGATGATTTATTTTAGAGACTTTAAGCAGAAACCCATCAAGAAAATGAATAGTGTGTATTTTAGAAAATGATGAATTCCTCTACCCACTACTGACTCGCACACATATTTATTCTTCCCATCTAAAATCTACAATCTACAATCTAGAATCTACAGCGCAGATCTGGATTATGCACATCTGTGCCTTTGCTTTGAAATATTTGAAATAGAATTTGCTGATTACTTGAACAAAAGTGTAGTCACAAGTCACAATTTACAATCAGTAAGCAAAAAACAGTTGAATCGGGCAAGGAAAATAACATCCTACATCCTACATCTGCATCAATAATCCACAACTTGTGCCTTGTGCTTCCAGCTTTGAGCTTTGCTCATTTTACATAATATTTTGTTTGATCTGAACATAATTTGAGCTGGAAATGAGTTAGGCATAATTAGAAGGAAGGAAGGATGAGAAAATACGCTCCGCTTTTTATGGTTTCCTCAAAATCCAAAATCCAAAAGCACATGAGCATAATGAGACTCGCGGATGAGTGGGAGGAGGATGAAGATCAAGAAGATGATCAAGAATCAAGATGAAAAAGAACGAGCTACAGCCTCAAACCAAAAGGTAAAAGGGAAAGATGTAGAATCTAGAATCTAGAATCTAGAATCCAGGATCTTCAATGTAATTCTAACTGTACAAGTGCAAAATTATGATGAATTTTCATTTTTCATCCAACTCGTCATGTGTTTCCTCTTGTACCTACAAAATGTATAATATTTATCTATCTTACGACATGCCATTTCTCCAAATCTCATTTCTTTCCACTCGCACTCAACAGTATACCCTTGTCAAATAAAACTGTGGATGAGTCTGGAATCTGGAATCTGGAATGTGGAATTATGAGTGAATAGTTGATAGAAATGCAGATCATTTGGCACTTGACACTTGGCGTCTTACTCTTCAATATTGAATATTTATTTAACGTGGATGATTAGAATGGTAATTTGTACCCTGTACAAATTAGATGAGATTCGACGTACAAATTACGGATTAAATGAAGCAACTCTGTTTTCGTACGCAAGAAAACGTGAATCTGAAATCGGAAAGGATGCAATGTTTAAAGCTTACATGGGAAGTTTTTTACATGCGCAACTCGGATCCGGCTGAAACTTGGTACACTAATTCCTGGACATATATGTACGTAATCCCTAAAGGGTTTTTACTGTATCTTTTAATTTCGATTTTTTATGAATTTTTGAAAGGACATCGCCGGCAAATAAAGTAAAATTCCCTCTCCGACCGATTCGGCCCAAATTTGGTACAGAGGTACTTTAGACCATGGGGAACAATGTTTGTGAAGTGACTTTAAAAGTGATTGCCTCG
>JAQGBH010003994.1:0-18172 GCA_034698265.1 Sminthurinus aureus | reverse complement strand
CTTTGAAAAGTTTCTGGCTGATTCTCTCGCCAAACCTCTCTGCAACAGTCGCTATTCTTCACCATTCAAGTTCTTGTCGTATTAGAGTGTAAATAATAACTTATTTATTATGTATTTACTAAATACTATTTAGTAGTTTTAAAGTGTACTTAAGTAGTAAAATGTAAAATGTAGCGAATTGAAAGTCTTAAAATCATTCCTTTACAAAGGTTTTTAACTTGAAACATTTTTAATGGACTACTAGTGATTAGTGATTTGATCCTTATCATTTTAAATTTTATAATATTTTATTCTTGTTTCGTGTGTGAAACAAAATACAAAATACAAAATCTTAATTCTAATTATTTATAGCTGAAACTTATTAGGAAGAGTAAAGAGTATTTACAGTCTGAAGTATACAATGTCTGAAAACTTTTATCTTTTATACAAAAATTTATTAAGTACAACAACAAAGTGACTCAAAATATTTTTTATACATGGACATCAGTCATCATCATTATCAGTCATTAAAGTAATACTTTAATAAAACGACGACAACTTGAACAATAGCCAGTAATCACTCAAAATGTGAGTTACATGGAATAAAATCATCTATTGTGTATCAAAAAGGTTTTTATTTTGTTTTGTTTTGTCTACTTTGACTGCCACTTTGGTTGCCATCATCATCATTATTCGTAAGTAAGTTTCAAAAGCATTGTATGTAAAAATCAAAAGTTTTTATTAGAATGGTTATTATTAGTTAAATACATTGTTCATATTTTACTGTAAAGTACATATATATAACGTAAAGTTCATTGTCAACAAATACTTGTATGTATTGTGAATTTCAATTTTTTGTTTGTTTGTTTTGCTTTTACAGGAAGAACAAAATATGACAGCAACAACTCCTAATACACCAGTGTCGGATGACAATTGGTTTCATGGTGATATAGATAAAGATACAACAGTAAAACTGTTAAAAGAAGAAGGAACTGAAGGAACTTTCCTGGTCCGTAAAAGTTCAAAAAGTAAGAGATACATATTATGTACATATTATGTACATATACATACAAGATGATTCATTAAATAAATCTAATACATTAAGTGTGAGAAATACATATATATACATGTACCCTCTGTTATGTTCCTTTTTATTAATTCTGTAGCTGGAGATTATGCTCTATCTGTCCTATATGATGGAGAAGTGCTTCATTTTCAGATAATGAGACATGGAAATGATGCATTTTTTTCAATTGCTGATGAAAATGAACCACGTATTATTCATGGACTAGATGAATTGATCAAATTTTATCAGTTTCCGGAAAACAGTTCCATTTATCTTGGAAAATTCTTGCCAAAACATTCACCACCTGCAGAAGTCCGTAGACATGGAAGAACTAATCTCCTTCATCGAGCTACAAAAGAAGGTATAATATAAATAAGAATAACAATATTCATACATATTATATATGCACTTTAATATTATGTATTGTTGTATTACAGATTTCAAAATGTCTGTGTGTGCCTGTGTGTGATATGATAAAAAATATATTACTACTAGATTACATTACTGATATGACAAGTACTAAGTATTAATTGTTCGTTGATGCTTAGATATTAGATAATCATACTATAATACATACTTTTATTACGTCCATTTAGGTGAAACACAAATTGTTCGTGAAATGGTTCGCTGTGGTCATCGTAATGTTGATGCCAAAAATGAAGAAGGACAAACCGCTGCACATTTAAGCGCAATAAATGGTCGTAATGATATTCTCAAACTATTAATTGAAGCTGGTACCCATGTTAATGCAAAGGATTCTCATAGTCATAGTCCTTTACATGTAAGGAACATTTTATATAATATTATAATAACATTTGACTTGCATTTAACATTTAACATAATATATTATTATGATACTTTTATTCATCTATTATTGTGTACACATATGTTGAATATATCATTTTATCAAAATTTCATAATACTATTTCTTGTGTTATTTCTTATGTCGTGGTCATTTACGTAAAAATAGTATGCATGTATGCATAATCATCCGGATATCGTTTATACTTTATTACAAATGGGAAATGCTAATCCACAACTTCGAAGAACACAAGACGGTTGGGTTGCATTGCACTGTGCTGCAGAAAAGGGCTTCAGCTCTTGTATAAAAGAGTAAGTTGTGATAAAAAAAAAACGAAATTCATATTTATTAAAACAATATGTATGTTTAGTTTGTAGTTCTGCAAAATTTTACTCATATTGCTGTCCGCTGTCTTTTGCTATTTTATGCAAAATGAACTATGTAGAAGAATAAGGGTATGCTTATTGGTTTCTATTGTTTATAGATTGTTAGATGGATATGCACCAATTAGACCAAGAACTAGTGATGAAAAACTACCTATTGACTTAGCAGCTGAAAATGGCCATACACAAACAGTTGAATATTTAAGTGAGACAATATAGTTTCATAGTTTAAGTACATGTGTAAAAACTTGATTTATTTATTGATTTTAAAAGAGAACATGTGAAATAATACACATAATTAGATAATAATTACATTTATATCTTGAATCTTGATTATTATTAGAAAATTATAAAAAGCAACCACCGTTAGCAAATCGAGATGATTGGTACCATTCTGGACTGAATAGAGAAGTAGCTGCTTCTTTACTTCATCAGTGTCAACTTTCTCACTATGATGATCCAAATAATTGTTATTTTCTTGTCCGCCGCTCACGCCGTTCTGTTCCTAATGCCAATACAAATCTCTTTGTACTTACTTATCAATATCAAGGAAGAGTTTCAAATTTTGAAATTAAACAAAAGGTACGCTATATAATTTACAGTATTTTTGATTTTATGTTGTAAAGAAAGAAAATAAGCAATTTAAATAAGAAAAATTTCTGTCATGCCGTTCTTGTTAAATTGTATTTTCATTGAATTTTCTTTTCTTAACTCTTTCTCTTTGTTTTTTTTGAAGGATGGGCTCTTTTTTATTGATGATGGTCCTTATTTGGATTCATTAGAAGAAGTAATCGATCATTATTCACGAAATTCAGATGGATTACACTCAGTGCTTCAGATACCTGTCCGTCCGACTGAATCCTTTTCTGCTCACTCTATTCAATCTCCAATTACGAATTCAAATAAGAATTCCATTTCTACTCCAACTCCTCCACCATTACCTAAGCGTATTCCAAAACCTTCACCCAACGGCCTTCGACTTAACCCTCCTACACCTGATTCTATATCTGAACGTTTTGGAAGAGCCCGTATTAGCAACAATGTGAACAACAACATTAATGGGTTTTCAAAAGGTTTGTATAATATTATAATATAATATATTCATATTATGGATACTTAGTCAAATGTATTTCAAGCAATATGCATTACCATTTCTTCAAAAATTCTTTTTATTTTATTGTATTTTATTTAATTTAGTCATAATGTTTCACTTTTGCATCTCTTTATCTAGATAATATACCATCAGATTGGATTGAACTTTTTTCATTGCTTGGGACTGGTAAACAAAAACAAGACAGTTTCTCTAACCAGACACAAAAAAAATAATCAGTAGTGCTGGAATATTTAAAAACTGTCCTTTATAACACTTTCAGGTGAATATGGTGATGTGTATGAAGGGAACTTTACTACTTTGGATGGAACATGTACACGCGTTGCTGTCAAGACTTTAAAAGATGAATTAGATGAAAAAGCAAGAGATGAACTATTTAGAGAAGGACAAATCATGATGAACTTGGAACACGAAAATATTGTCAAGTTTATTGGAATTTCATGGCGCCCGAGAATTTATATGGTGAGTATCCTGTATAAAATATAATACAAAGCATGACTTCATGGACTTTAACTCTATATAGTATACTTTGAATATAACGCATGATGGATAAAATTGGTAGTGAAAAAATTTGTAAAATTTCCTTATTGTATTACATAATAATTTGTGGTTAGTAATACATAGCTGGATTTTTGTATTGTATTCCATATAGCTGTTATTTATTTTAAGCAAGCCTTGTATTGCCTGTTTTTTAAAAAAAAATTCTTTTATTGTTATTCATTCAGTTGTGAAATATAGATTTTGTTTACCTAATTGTTGTCCTTGTTTGTATTTTTTTTGTTCACTTTATTCTCTTAGTTATCCGAGTTGATGTCATTGGGTTCACTTCACACACACATAAAAGAAAACAGTGATGATATTAGCCCCTTAATTGAAATTCCATCATGGGCCGTTCAAATAGCTAAAGGTAGCGGCTAATGATTATTTTTAGCTTGTAGATTGTATACAAACACACGTAGATATGTATATATATATAATATATTGTATATTGAAATAGTGTTAAATAATTTTACTTTGCTAACTTTGGATATTTTTTTAGAGTTTTTTCTGATGTGTTGATTTTGGTTTTGTATTATAGGTTTAATTTATCTTGAAGAAAAGGAAGTTGTACACCGTGATGTTGCTTTAAGAAATATTCTTCTGGGATCAGATAAAGTAGCGAAAATTAGTGATTTCGGGTTGAGTCGTGTTCTGGCTGATAAAGATTATTATACAGCTGCCCATGGTGGGAGGTAAAACTGTTGTACTATTTATTTTAAATTCACAGATTAAAAACAATAAATAAAAATAAATATGAAATTTAAAACTCTATAATAACTACACAATCCTAAATTTTTATTCTTATTTCAGATGGCCAGTTAAATGGTACGCACTAGAATCCTGTTTTCATGGTGTTTTCTCACACAAGGTATGCAAAACATTTTAATAAATCTGTAAAATCATGAGAGATTTTCAAACTAATTAAATTATGTTACACTATTTCACTATTAATTAATGTAAAAAGTTACTATAAATGTTGTAATTGAAATTGAAATCCTATTTTTTCAGTCTGATGTCTGGAGTTTTGGTGTCACATTATGGGAGATGTATTCTTTTGGTCTTGATCCTTATGGAAAAACTCCAGGAAATGAAGTAATTGAAATGCTGGAGGATGGATATAGACTTGAAAAACCAGAAGATTGTCCTGAAGACGTGTATGAAGTTATTAAAACTTGCTGGTTGAGTGAGCCAGGTGACCGTCCCACATTCACACAACTTTACGACTTTTTTACCAAAAAAATTCGACTTGAAACTGTTTTATAATGCTAGAATAATGTTTCTTATTATAATATTTTACATTTAATTTACAACTTTATGTTTTTTTCTGTGACTATGTTTCACATATTTTTAGTTTTTAACATTTGATTGTTCGTGCATTCCTTTTTTTTTATTTCATATTATACTGCTATACATAATATAATACGTTTATGTATGAAAATAAGTGGTATGTTATAGAGATTTTGTTTGTGATTCCAAAAACGTATAACCTTTTGTTAAAGCTGTTCAATTTTTATAAGTAGTGATATATACCTGTAAATTTACCTTTGTCCATTTGAATAGAAAAAACAAACTATTATGTCAAACGAAAAAAAAAACAACATAGATTTGGATTTTAAGTGCCTATACTTGTCATACAGAAGATTTATGTAACATATAATACGTAGACAATATTTTATATATTTACTTGTACAATGATCAAAAAATCCAAAAAACAAAAACAGAACAAGAACAAAAACAGGATTCAAACAATGTAAAATGTCACTGTTTGAAACCTTATTATTATCCATTTAGAGTAATTATAAACAAATATTTAAAAAAACACACGTTTTAAAACTGTATAAAACTATCATTGATGATGATGTTAGTACTACAATGTATTGTAAATGTATGTATCATGTTTATATTTATACTTTTACTTACGTCTATCAATACAAATAACAACTTTGATAAGAAACCATGATAATATTATAATATATTATATATTACATATAGTTATCTAAACCGTAAACTTTCAGAACAAAATATATGTGCCTGTAAACAAATGCCAAATTACCTATTTAGTATATTTATTTATATTAGATTGTAATGAAGATGATATAACATCTTCACCGTTCTACGCCTTCTAAAAGTGTCCGATTCGATTGTATACGTTTTCCGTCTCAAAACTATGCTTTATGGAGAATAAATCTAGATATATTATAAAACATGATACATGTACAATATTATCTATTTTCTATAAGCATAAAACTTACCTAGAATATTTTCATATTATTATAATAGCTTTTATTTTTTCCTGGAATTTTTTTCTGAATTCATGGAGTTACAAAGGAGCATAAAGCATAAGTATATATATATGTATATTATATCAACGAAATATTTACATAGCACATAATGTATTGTCATCACTCCTTGTCTATGGCATAAAAAGAAGAAAACTTTGATTTTTCCTTCACGGAGATACATCAAGCATATCACAAATAAAAGAAAGTATAGGTATAATACAAGAATGGTTGAAATTTCAAAACGAACTGTCGGTGCAAATAAAAATACAGAAAAATCGAAAATCTCTATGCATCCTCAGAATTCAGAATAAAGAATGACATAAGACATAAGTTATATACACTCGTTTATACGTAAGAAAAATATACCCACTTTTAGGATTTTGTAGAGTCAGTTGTCAGTTTATTATTGCTGCCTTTATTATAACATACGAATTCAACTGGAAGACATTTGAGAAATATGGTAGAAAAGGGAGAAAAAGATAAAGAAAAATGGAAAGAAAGAAAAGACACAAATCGAAACTTTCGATTTGAAAGAAAGACTACATGTTGTATATGTGACCATAAAACAGTTCTTGAAAAATCGGACTCTGTGACTGACTCTCTCTCATTGTTCCCTTCCAGAATAAAATTCAAAATCCACATGCACGTACGAATACATGGTATATCAATAATATGTTCTATTGCTAGCCCTGCAATCTGCAATAAAGCTGCCACGGAAAAGAAGAGAAAGGAAGAAGTGAAAAGTCAAAGCGAAAAAAAATGACAAATTCAAATGATAACCTATATAATATTACGTATTTTGTACATTGTACAGCATATTTGAATTGTATGTAGTATGTGAAATGTGCTTCACGCTACACGCAAAGGGCAAACGGTCTAAAAGATCTGTAATGTGAATATATACAGCATTTCTTGGAACATATATCAGTAGTTATCGAAAAAGAATCTTCATACAAACAAAAAATACAATAATTTTTTTACCGTTATATCCAAGTACTAAAGCGGTGTATTTATTATTTATACAAAGTAAAAAAAACAACATGTCTACTATCTACTATACTTTTGTCCGGCATTGTTTTGCTATTACAAAAAAAAAACAACTCGTCTAATAGAAAAAGCTTCGACTGTTTGGGCATCCCAGTGGTCAAGCGATAGACGAGACTAGAAAAGAAGTATTTCCAGTAGTCGACTCAGCTGGAGCCTGGAGCTTGACGGAATCCGATCATATCTCCGAGACATGTGTATACTTTCTACTATGAAGTTTTGTGCACTCGCTTCAAGTCAGGATGTGTGTGTGATCTGTGCTGTTCGCAAGCGATCGTCAACGAACAATGAACAACAATCCAGTATTGAGAGTATTGTGATTGTGTATGCTTCATTGATCTAATTTTTTTACGTGTTCATTTGATCATGTATTGATTGTGCATTCAAAGTTTGAAAAAAAATTATTTCTAAAACTATATACAAAGAGATGTGTATTATACAGAACGACATACATAAATTTGAAAGAAAAGGTTGTCAAACTACGCTATTCAGTTTGCATATATGATACACACAGGTGGGTCATATCATAATATAATAATAGAATATAGAAACTTGTCTTATCAATTATCAATGAGCTTGAAAAACCTGTTCCTTGGTTCATAAGGATACACATATTAATCCATGACTGGATGTACCATGTATACACCTTTGAATAAACCTACAACTCTCTTTTAAAATACAAAATACGAGTTAGATATTATCTTGTGTATCTGTATAGTTTCGTTGTAGTTTTTTTTGCCGCTTTCTCTTTGCTCCTTTCCTTCGTGTGATAGAAAATGACAATGAGACAATCGCCAGACAAAAACTATGTACTATAAAAATTCATAAGTCCGGTTGGTCAGATACATGCAAGAGGCATCCACGTATCTGTACAATGTACATATTGTGTATTCATCTTTTTCATGCTCTTGACAAACTTCAATTGTCAAGCTCTGTTGAAAAAATACACGGCATTTTTCTAATCATTCCTTTTAGAATATTAGCAGGCGTGCCAATAACATGCTGCATTGTTATGAGTACACTGTAAACTGTGCATTGTACAGTGTAAACGGACTGTCAAAAACTGGGTGGACACCATACTTGAGAACAAGACTGGGAATTACACATTCATAAAATGTCTGCATTTACTCCAACCAAAGATACATAAATGAAAGCAGTATTTGGCATTTGTCATTAACCCGAGTAGGTATCTTTATTGAGCCGACATGGATCTTTCAATATTGACATCCATGTAATATGTACAATGTACGGTTATGTATCATACACAATACTGAATATTAAACACCAAGTACCTTTGAAGATAATGTGAATAGTGAAGACATTTTATTATTTATTTGATCATGTGGGGAAAGATCATAAATAAGCAAGTTTTCTTCATACTTGTTTGTTCTATTTACAACTGCAGTTAAGTACTTGAATATATTTTTTATAAAGAAAAGAAGTTTCAAAGAAAACGGACACATGTTTTATGAAATTTTCCGTACCCGTCAGTTGTCAGTTTGACAGAAAGCCAATGTTAAATACATATTATACATTTAATTATATTGGAAGGAAACCGTAAAGTTGAACTGAAAAAGAAATGAGAGGATAAGCATGAAAGACTATTGTACGGGCTACGAGCAAAAGCCATGATGTGAAATTCAAAGATAAAATTGAACTTTGATACATCTGACTGTGAAATTTACATAGTACAGGCCTAGGCAAGCCGATTGGTTAGAAATACGAGCTAGTGAATGATAAATACACGCAAAGCCTTCGATAGGAAAAACTATGTAGATATTAGATACACATACACACATTACATTTTATAAAAAACATCAAGTGTAGGGATTTTTCGATTCTCTGTATTTTTTTCTCATGTATGGATAATAGTAAGTGAAACTTAGACAGCCCAGACGAGAAAGAAAGTCGTCTTAGCCATAGTCGTAGCCACAGATGAAAGAGAAAGCGAATCGGAAAGGGAAAAAACAAGGGTGAATAGGAGAATTTGAAGGACTTGAAACTTTGGGAAAAGGCGAAGGGGTTTTTTCCTCTCCTGTTTGTTCTTTCTCCATAATCGAAACTAGTCAAGGTTGAAATTAGCTTTTATATACGGAAAAATATTATATTAGCTACAAATATTTCATTTCCACTTGTATGATTTTCTCTCTTCTATCAAATTGTTCCAGACTCCAGATTCCAGACTCTAGACTCTAGACTGGAAAAAAGTATAACGGGAATGTCGAATGTCGATTTCATCTTTCTCAGCCATTTTTCATTTGCACTGTTTTTTTATCATGCACTCAGAACAAGGGAAAAGGACCAGAGAAAGAATGTAGGTCTAGTGTACTAGATATATACATTCAACATATGTACAATGTACATTTTACATATACAAAAATAAATTACATGTATGAATAATATACTATTAGAAAATGACTCAGATTGTATTATTTGTATCAGAATTGAATACACCATAGCCATACATTTCATGCACATTGACTCAGATTGTAGCGTCCATTAGAATGAGCTAGAGACTAGAGGTAGAATACCATTTACATACATGCTTTAATGTAGGAGGATTTAAGCTTGTAGCAAATATCAAATATCGACTATCGAATACCACCCAGGGTGCACCATAGTAAAAAGTTGTGCATAATGTATAAAATATGCTATACATCGTACATATTTTTTCTGTGAGATTTTTATAATAGTGAAGGAAAGAAATGCCAAATACCAAATACCATAGAATATAGAATGTAAGGAATGCAATGTACCATAATATAACAACGTGGCCAAAGTCTTGTGTCTAGTGTCTAGTGAAAGGTTTTCAGTTTTCTTTCAGTCTCTCTTGTCAAATACAGATGCCGGTTGGTGCTACACTCATCACTTAAATCTATCTCAAAAATTAAATCAACCTCAGTGTCTGATTTTTTGTGCGGTGCTTTGTGTTTTCAATTTTCAAGTATACAATAATATACAGTATGATGGAGAGAAATTCCACATTTCTCAATTTCATTTTCATCATTTTTTTTCCAAAGCAAACACACGTATGACGAGTGATGAGTGATGAGGAATAAAAGCTTTTGCTACTTTAATTTGTAAGCAATCCTTCTGTAGTCCACCACAGTTACAAAAAATCTCTACACAATAATAAAAATACGTTGGTATTTGGTATATTTTAAATTCATAGTGAATGTCAAAAGGGTTGATGGATACGGAATCCAGAATCCGGAATACAGAATAGGAGCAAACAAAATGAAACACATGTAGACATGTAGAACCAGAATTGAAGATTTGAGGGTTCTGATGTAAATAAATATGAAATATGCTATGAATTTAAAGTAGACAGTAGACAGTAGACAGTGTGATGACAAGTACAAGTACAAATACAAGTGAATATGCAGGAGTATGTAGAAGGAGAAATAGAAAGTGTCTACAGTATACTGTATAGCGTAAATATACCATAAAAAAGAAAATCCACCGGTGGAAATTTGTAAAATAAAAAAGTATACATTTGTATGACATGAGCTCCGTTTTTGAAATCTAGTTATTCTTAGGTAGTAGGTACGTTTATACAGGATAAAAGAGAAAGAAGGAAAACAAGAAAAAGAAATAAGCTCACAAGGATCTGTCCTACTACATACTAGATACTAGATACTAGTTTCCACACCCCTTTGAATTTTTTCATACATATTTATGAACTTCTCAAGAGCACATCCATACAGAGATATTAGATACATACAAACATGCATCCAAATCTGTGTTTAGTGTTTGCACAAGCAATATACATATACAATATACACCGTATGGATTACATCCACTATCGACTGTCCACATATCCGTCATTCGATAAAGATAAAGATATTGGTCACGGGATATCAAATGATGTGTACATTGTACACTTTACATTGAACATTGTGCATGGTTTTCACCCTCATATCCGAATTCCAGAATTTAAATGGTGTTTGTATTTTGTACATACAGCATACAGTATACAGACATAAATAAATACATCTATGCGAATAAATTTTTCACTTTTTTATCGTCTTGCCACTGACGGCTTATTTCTCTAGTCTATTGTTGCTCTTTTGCAGTTGACAGTCTGTGTTCAATTTTTCCATCATTTTTACACTCCCCCTTTTGATCCAAGACCCAAGATCCAAGATCAGGAAACCAAATCATGCTTTACACTCACTTCAATACAAGCAATACAAAAGCATTTGGACTACGAATGATAAAGAGTCTGTAGACTGTAGACAGAATATTTTACATACTTCTTGTGCTGAACCACCAAATAAATTGCAGCAAATTTTCAAGTATAATAAAATATTATTCACAATTTACACATTTTCAGTTGGACCCAAAATTTGGAATCAAGATATAAAATCCTGTTTTTTACAATGTCCATTTACCATTTCCCATTTTCCATCGTATGCATGTTGTTTCTTCTTGTTCTTGTTGTTTTGGCTCTAACCTCTAGTCTCTACAATACAATATACAATATAATGCATAATATTTTGTTATTTTTCATCTTTTAACATCTACCAATGTTTAACATCTACTGCATTGTATTTTGTACGTACCACTTGCTACCGTCCATCCTGTACCTCCCTTCCGCTTGTTCAGAGGTCTTAAGGTCTCCAGTCTCCAGTCTCCACAGACTAGGGATTTAGTAGAGACCATTCACTTTTATAGAATGGAGAATGGAGAACGGAGGATGGAGAATGGAGAAAAATGCATAGACGCAGTGATATTTTTCTCGATTTTCTCGATGGAAAGTGAAAGGAAAGGGAGAGTCAGCAACTTTTCATTCTGGTCGAAACCCTGATATTTTTTTTTTACTGGTATTACGTCTAATAGATGTGTAGAATGTAGAATAATACTTCGCCATTACCACTGTGAAAGGAAGGAGAGAAAAGAAAGTGGAAGGGAGAAAACTGCAAAGTCGTACAATTTTATTCAAAATACACATGTAATTTCGTCCAACGACATGCTATCAAAACGACCATAGACCATAGACTATACACCATATACCATCTGTAACATGTAATATGTAGCAGATCTCTGGAAGCTGGAAAAGCTGGAAGAGGATGGGTCATATAAGCAACGTTTGTATGCTGTGCATTACTTGAATGAGTATGGATGTGTGAGTACTGTCCATATTTTATTTTCATGGATCGTCCAAACTAAACCAAACCAAACCAGCAACATTGCATCAGCACCATCTCTGCCTTTCCAAGTGGCTGAATGTCTGTGGATTGTGGATTGTGGATATTTTAGCTTTTTGTACTATACAAATTCTTTGGTCTTCTCCGATTCTCCAAAATTGTTATACATTATGCATATGTCCAAATACCAAACACATACATTTATGTAGAATGTAGATGGAAATGTTGTCTTGCCATATGCCATACACACCTACATTTCCAGTTTCCAGAGGATGAAGAGAGCAGACCAGAGCAAAAGTCTCAAAATATCTGACTGAATGAGCCTCAGGGAAATAGATGTGCGTACGTGTACATGAGTTTTCGGAATCCTCTTCTCTTTCTTCATGTATACGTGTGTATGTGCTTGATGCTAGATGCTGGATGTAAAACACTGGAAGAACAAGAGGATAGATAACTGAGTATTTATGTAGAAGAAGTCTGAGGGTAGTCACTATTCGAGTATTCGAGTGATCTGAGAAAGAAATGCAAGTTTTATGTGTGGCCAAATGGCAAAATAAGCCGGACTTTACGCCTTCCTCTTCGTAGAACTGAGAAGAGTCTCTAGGGTATCTCTTTCTCTCTCTCCAACTTGTTTTACTACCACTACCACCACCAGCCTCAGCCTCTGTAAATGCTCAAATGTATTCCAACCCAAATACCAAATACCAACTACATGCATAAAAGTAATACAGGGAAAATGGAGACAGACAGCCTTAGATAGATACGCCGTCCAAAGTGAGATTCCACAGACCATCACATCAAAAAAACCAACGTAGTTCGTCTTCGTCTTTTACCTCTAATACTTTCCCTTTTAGGCCATACTTAAGTTTTCCAAATACCACCTTCACACAAACACACGTACAAAGTCCATACACATAAATACATCCTACATCGTGCTTTCTCCACAGCCTCGTTATGGAGAACATGTGTATTGTGTGTACTAGAGATATGTTTTCTGGTGTGGCATTAACGTGTTTATTTCCATCTATTTCTTTTCCTACTTTATGGAATACATAACACTTTTACATTTACGTCGAGGAATTTTATCCACAAGAAAAATATTCGAAACAAGAAGATGCATGTAAATTGTAAATGTACTTGACTATTGACTGTGTTGCTGGATGCTCCATGTTATACTCTGCATAGATGTTGGACAGTCAAAATTCAAAATATCAGCAGACACTAGACATGGCATGAGTAATACGAGAAACTGGCGCCGGATCCAAATACACTTGGTGAATTCTCTTGAGAATAAATAGCCATCATTTCTATACATGTGTGAATGTGGATGGATTTGATACTGGTCTGTATTTTGTATTATGTATTCTGTATTCTGTATCTTTTGCGGAGAATATTTCAAAGCAAAAAAACAAAGTACTCTAGCTTCATTTGTACAGTGTACACTCACACAGAACAGCCAAACAGAGAGGAGACCAACAAAGCTTTACTTCCAAATGACATTCCATTTATAAACAAAAGAGTATGCACAAACTACAACGTTGTGTTTGCTTTCTGGTATTCAACAACGAAAATTGGAAAATAGAATTTGCAATAGGAATAGGATAAATGCAACTGTAAATTGATGAAACAACAAATACCTTTTTCTTATTTTGAAATTGGGATTGGGTTTGGCTTTGGCTTTGGGATTTGAATCGAAAGTTAGAGCAAGTCAAGTCAAGTAGTTTGTAGGTAGTCATCTTTAGTTTTTACTACGGTCTACGGACTACGGACCTACTTTGCAACTATAGACTTGATACACAGATATACGAATATATTTATACATATTTATTGGTATTGAGATGTGGAATAAAATAGGAATGAGCCAAGTTGTTAAAAGAAAGAGGATGAGCATGAAGAGAGAGAGAGAGAAAGGAAAGCCTCTCTCCTCCTTTGGGAATTGGCCACTACCGGAGCTGTGAAAAAAGTCTCAAGTCTCCAAAGGAATACAATGGGATGGTCTAGCCAAATACCAAATAGCAAACAGCAAACATAGTGGTGACTACTGGATACTGGATAATGCAATGGTGAGTGGGTAGTTTTCTTTAAAATTGTATTCCTTTCCTGTTCTCCTTAGCAAGCAAACTGAAAGCAAACTGGAAACCAGAAACAATCTCACCAATAATGCATTTGATATTTGATACAAAAACATACATGTGAAGTATTACAGAATGAGCTCATACAGTATGGAGCAAATAGTAAATACTGTAGCTACTTTTTATACGATGCATAATACACATTAAGTACAAAATAAAACAAGGAACGGAAGGTGCTCATGCTTTCAAAAAGTACAAACTACAAACAAAGTATCAAGTATCAACTATGTGTATAAATTAAATATGTAACATGTCCTATCACTATGTATCCGCATATCAGTAGTGTCTTATGTCAAGTTAGAGTTGATATTTGTTATCCTTCTGCTATATGGAGTATGGAGCATGGACTTCCTGTCTTAGCCATATCATGATCATTATCTGTATTATCTGTACTTTTACCTCTCTTTATTCATTTATATTTCAGTTGTCTCTCCTCAGGAAAAGGAAGAGAAAGAAGCCACAAACATACCATAATACGTAATACGGCTACAACTGTAGTACTGTAGCATGTAATAAAAAGAACACATTTCTACACTACACGGAATAGAATTCCTTTATACCTTCATGTTCATACATAGAAAAAACAGAGAGTTCACATATAAGTACATGTAACATGTGTATACGTAATGCTCTGAATTTACCTATATAAAAGTGGAGACGGTAGTAAATACGATGGCTTTACGATGTATTATGCATCAAGTCTAACCAGCTACTAGAGATCTGGGAATATTTCTATTCATCCAGTCCACATCCTACACATGCACATACACATCCTACACATACATACAATATTATACAATATACATGTTGAGAGATTCAAACTCATTTCATTCTGGAAATGATACATAATACATAAGAGTGTACATCTAGTAGTAGATGCATAATGTAAACTGTATTCTGCATTTTACATTCCAGATTCTAGATTCTAGGTTCTACAGGAAAATCTACAGGAAGAGGACCAAAGCATATAACGTGGACGTTAGTGCTCATGAGTGTCTAGACTCTAGATACGAGCACATGGAATAAATGATATACATACATAATGTAGGGGGGAAAGAAGTAGAGGATGAGGAAGAGGACGGTCTCTGCTGGCTACTGCGATGGGCTCTGGGCAACGGGAATGGCATTGGTTAGTTGCGTTGGTTGGCTCAACCACCGAACGAAATGTCCGAAGAAATGTCGGGGCGGTAGAAGAAGCAAACTAGAAGGAACTAGAGCTAAAGAACTAAAGGAAGAGAAAAACTTTGGTATTTTTCTCTTCTGTCTTTCTTTCTTTCTTTTACTTGAAGATGGAAGGCAGGGCTTTCCATAAAAGAAAATCGATACATAAAGCCGTATAACAATACCGTTTACCATTCTCCATTCATAACTATTACATGTACATATATACGAGTACAGAATGCACAGTGTAGAATGTGCATATTTGGGGTTTTCTATTGGTTACACACACAAACACTCACTCTGCACATTTCACATTAAGCTGGACAAAGAACTTTCTTTGGAAAGGATTCTTGAATACATGCATCGTTAACTTGCAACAAGAAGACAACTTTCTCCCCTTCTTTTATCCTCTGTTTCTGTTTGCTGCCCATTTCCTTGTGTTGTGTATTGTGTATTGTATCTTGTGTACTGTGGATTCACGGCCCCCTATTTTCTGTTGGCTTCTCAGTTTTCTCCAGCTCTAAATTCTAAATTCTAAGGATAACCATTATTTGATGACCAGCTTTTTCTCCATATGAGATTCTAGAGTTTCCACCAAATCTCTCAAAAATCAGATATAACATTTGGATAGATACATATGTAGGGTTTTAAGTGTAGATACTGGATATATCAAATCATTACCTATATTGTAAAGCGGTAGGTAGTATTTGGTGTTTGGCATTTAGTCGTAGTGGACGAGGATGACTGATAGAAATGAGGTAGAAACTACAAACTAGATCTTCAGAGTCAGAGTGAGGTAGTGAAAGTATACATGTATACATGTACAATGTACACTGTACAGATGTTGATGAGGATGCCCTTTGATCTTTGATGTCTCCGTCTCCTGTATTTACTATTTACTATTTTACTATTTACTCATTTGAGGCAGACTTTTGTTGGAGTTGGAGTGAGTTGCTGAAGCGAAAGGGAAAAAATTACAGACAAACCTATGATCATTGAACCATCGGAGAAATTAACAAGTGAGGGAATCAAGTAAGTGAATCTCCACTGCTCGATAGTACAGATCTACAATAGACATACAACTGCAATACACATCAATCCATCCACCTATTTTGCCTCCTCCTTTGTCTTTAACTGCTTCGATTTCTACCGCTGTATTGTGCTTTATGCTATTGCATGTGACTTGAGACTTGAGTTTTGTACACTGTTCCTTGCTCAGTAAATGCTCAATGCTCAATGTTCAAGTTTTATTTTGTTGTTCATAGATGCGTGTAGACAAAAGATAGATTACTCCTGTCATTTGCATTTAGCTACAACTGTAGTGACTGACACTGCCGATTGCCAATACAGATATATGGTTGATTCAGACACACTCAATTCTCAAGACTCAAGACGGATGAAAACCAATATAATATATATTATGGTGTGATCAGCTGATGCTCAACTGTATATTATGTTTACATGTATGTTGTATTCTAAATTCAATATAAAAAACTTGCTGTAATACATGTTTTTTACACATGGAAAACCACAATTACATCACCATTGCCAACTGTTCGTATCCTTGAACAAATGTAAAAGTGTCTTATTCTCTTTCACTTACATGTAATATACAATTTGTAGTACACGTTCAATATAGTAACTAAAACGTCTCCTTTGAAGTAAAGAAGTAACAGAATATACATTATACATGCACCTGTAGCCAGTATCCATTACATGGACATTGATATATTTTGTATTTACTATGGACAAACTCTTGCGTACTTATTTTGGAAATCAGTAGTGAAGAAGAGAGGCGATAGAGTTCAATTTCATGATTTGATTCTACGTTTGATTCACACGCTTCCATTCCTTTCTTTGAACTTTGTACTTGATTGCGCTCAAACTCAAAACTCAAAATTAATTGCAATATCGGAAGTCGGAGGTCGGAAGTCAGTTGCTCTGGTCTTGAGTATTCCGTATTCCGTGCTCTTTGTTGGACGTTGTGTTGAACGATGTACATTGTACAAAGGCCAGAAGTCAGCAGAGCATATCTTTCACTTTCAACTAATATTGTGACGTTATTACTTCCGAACACAAAACAGATGACAGTTGACCGTGTAGTATCCCATGAAGAACGTTCGTCAGCAGGACGTCATTCTACCGTCATAGACGTCTTCAGACGTCTACGTTTAAATAAACGTTCGGATGACGTTACACAGACGGCTTATTTAGACGTCAAAAAAGTCGTCATACAGACGTCATAATCTGACGTCATAGAGACGTCTAAAAATTACGTCATACTGACGTCAGAAATAAACGTCACAGAGACGTCTACAAATGACGTCAGGCTGACGTCATTTTGAAACGTCTGTATGACGTTTGTTAAACGTCATTTACGTCTCACAGACGTCTGAATAACGTCTATTTATGACGTCACAGAGACGTCAGCTTTAGACGTCTGCCTGACGTTTATTTCTGACGTCTCTGTGACGTGGGCAAAACGGACATTTTGTCGTCTGTGTGACGTTAAAATTAGACGT
>JAQGBH010003993.1:0-18173 GCA_034698265.1 Sminthurinus aureus | reverse complement strand
ATGGCAGTGATGACAACGGGACAGACGGATCTGATCAGACTAATAGGGTAGCTAGCTTCGCTGCACTACCCTAAAAAACAGCATAAATGTGTACAAATATGCATTTATCCATCTCCTATCATCTCCTTCATGGAATTCAATATCTTGCTGATGCAGCCTTTCCGTTCCTTCCTTTCTTTCTAAGTTCAACCAATGTGTACAACTTAAAACGAACACTGTACACCCTCACTAAATTAAAAGGTAAAGGTACGTTAAATAAAAAACTGTACAAAAAGTACATTCGGACTAAATTCGATATGTTGGTTGAAGATTACAAATTACAAAGTGTCATCATCTTGGTCCATCAAAATCCATCCCTATTCGAGTATGAAGGATGAATATTGCACGCGCGTCCGGTTTAGGAAAACTTTTACGCACGTATAATGCATATGTAATATAGGTTGTAGAAACTCAACTAAAAGTACAATGAACAATACAAATACAAATAAAAATACAAAGATACATATAGATGTACTAAATCTCTTTGTAGATCCTATACAAAAAATGCACCAGTTTTGTATTTTGTATTATGTACAATTTCAAATTTCAATGTACAATCCACATATAGATTTATGTATATCTCTAGGAAAATTTCTACGCTTCCTCTATATGGAACTAATTGTGACAATGAAAATTCAAAAGTTGTGAGTATGTATTTCTAGAAGAAATTGATAGCGCTGGTAACTGGTAAATGGTAAACGGGAATACTGGGAGAGGAGAAAGAAAAATGTCCATATTTGTACTCAAATAATAAATAATGACAGTGAGAGCAATGTATGTAGTAAGATAGCTGATTTGTTTGTGTGCATACATAAATAAAAAGGATAGTGGAACATTGAACATTGAGTAAGATTGACAGTTACGAGTAATAAGTGTCATCACACAGAGTCAATGAAGAGAAAAAAAGGGGGAAGAAGACACAAGAAGATTGAGAATGAGAAAGAATCATAAATATTTTCCCTTTCAGTTCTCATTAAAGCGCTCATCTATATGCTTTGGTACATACACAACTGAACATGTGTCGACAGTCTAGAGTCTAGAGTTTACACTCTAAATACATACATCTATATGTGAAGATGAGCAACAGACAACAGACAACGGAAGAAAATCACAGTACTCTTCAATTTGCCCTATCGGAAACTATGAATTTAGCATGGCAGTTAATTTTTCCTTTTGTTGGTTTTAAGTTTTCAATTTCCTTTTTCCCTTCTCCGTTCTCATCCTTTACTTTTTTTTCTTTTTATGCACATACATTCCAAATTCCTCTTACCTCAAATACACGATAGACAATTCATGTGTCTAAAATCTACGATAAATGTCAATCCAAATTTCCTATTTTAAACCGGATCTTGGACTTTGTCTTTTCTTGTCTTTCTCAGAGTTGTGTGACAAAATATGACAATTTACAACGTATTCACTTGCGTCTGTATTCTATATTCTACATTCTGTGTGCAGAATACATATACATAAACGTGCTAAATATTTTTGTATTGTCAATTGTATATTTAAAAAATGTGGGCATAATACTCGATGAGCTCTCACGATTTTAAAGCTAATATTACCAACGCCTCTCTGTATAACATAGAGATATTTTGTATTTTGTACAAGTGCTTTTTTTTGTGGATGCTTCATTCTTTGTTCATGTAACTATCTAATATTTACATTCCTCTCTCATCATGAATTATGATGTTTTCAAAAGAAACGTGAATGTGTCACATAATTTTCCATTTTTGCCATTCTTGTCTGTTGTATCATGCATTTCGTATATCGGACACTATAACTAAATGTTGCACTTTATAGAACAAATTCATGTACTTTCAGACGCTCAGCCTAAAAAAATTGTTGGTTAAAAAGAGTAAACGTAAATGGGATGAAGGGTGTAGAGTTTTCATACACGCACAATCTAGTGCGTAATATGGAGCAATCAGAAATCCATTAAATAATTACAGCAGATTTTGGGATAAGTCGTTAGATTTGCTTGCACTTTTAGTTTTCTAAGAAAGTAGAAACGTTTTACGTTCCAAATGTTTTCCATCATGTCAGTGACACACACTATGTACAATGTACACATACAAGCACACACATTGCACGTTGCACACGCTACTCTGAAAATCTAAATAGGAAGTAAATAGTCTGAGATCAGAGACTACTGGCTCCTGACTACTGACTACTGAACCAGGAAATCATGCCATAAATTTTCCCTCTTTGCTCTAAATCTTAGTGCTTAGAATTTAGAATTGAGCATTGATACAGACAGATTCAGACATAAAAAGTTTCACATTAAATCTGTCTTGAACCACGAAACTTAAACTCAGAGCTGCATAAATCTTTAAAATGTATGTCCTACAAACTACACATTGTACATACGAATACAAAAACATGAATACATGCATTTTAAATGGTAAATTGTACCGTTTTGCTTCATTCCAGGGACGTTTTAACAAAAAATGATTCTAATTTGAGTTTTGGAACTTGTTTTGCCCCAATAAGCTATGAAAATACACAAAAGTTTTATAAAAACTAAAACGTATCTAAAAAAATTAGGCAAACCACCAAAAATCATTTGTGGGTATAGACATTAGACATTATACAAAATACAAATCAAAACGGCTTTTTACAAGTGATCTACTACAGACAACTTCCAATGTGACCTTGTATCTTGTCTGTACTTTTCTACTTTCTACTTTTATTAAATCATCTTCCTTGAACCTCATTCATCCTAACTACATTCCCCATTCCATTCCATTCCATTCCAACTAAAATCCAAAACAACAGGATCATTCCCTATAGTCACTACACACAGATTACAGATTGAACAGATCTACATACATAGAAAATTTAGATGAACAGACTGTCCTATTCAAATTTCCAACCATATCTCGTGGTTATCAGCAATAATTTTAATGAATTAATGTGATTATATCCTCACATGTTGTAATGTTGTGTGCTCGTATGGATTTTTATTACTTTTTGTAGACATTGGCGAGTATATTACTCTTTTATACTTGTAGATTGTAGATTATAGAGTAACGATTATCGAAAAATTCAGAGTAAACATGATGTTATTATACTACAACGGTTATTATAATTACCACTAATGTATGTGCACTCTAATTTCTAATTAAGCAGCTCTATCAGCGATCAACCTTTGGCTCTTTTCCATTTCTTCCCATTCTTTTGCACATTTCTTTATCCTTCATCCTATTTAGTATTTAGTGTTTAGCGTCATATGTCAGATGTAAGCTTTTTAACTTTAGTATAATGTATGGGTTTTACTAGAATCTAGAATTGCTCCAAATCCTTCACAAATTAAGATTGTTTCATTTTATTGGACTGTGATACAAATTACTGCTAAAGAAGGATGAAATTCTCTGCATGAACTTGTTGCTTGTAACTTATTGCAGTGGTTACTAATTCTAAATTAAATTGGGATTTTCCCCTAATCCTTTGGAATTTAACTGCCATTTGCTAAACGATACTACTAACTACGGACTCCTGACTTCAGTCTTGAGTCTTCAGTCATTAGTCAAACATTAAATTGGTCATTTTGGGTACTAAACGGCAAATCGTCTAAAATGCACTACAATCCACAATCCAATAAATAAGAATGAGAAAAAGTCTCAAATGTCTTAAGGTTTACATTGTATATTGTATGTGATAGAATGTGAGTAGTAAGTAGATTTGAGAGTCGAGAGGATGGAATATGGAAGAGAAAACAAACTAATGAAAAAACCTCTTGTATACGAAAAAAGCAACGAATACGAATGTTTATTTTGTACTTGTACTCGTAGTTCGTAGTTTGCGTAGTTTTGCGAGGAAATAAAGTAAATCCTTTCGAGTCTAAGAGAAAACGACGTATTGTTGTGTCTGACTCAAGACTCAAGACTCAAGGTACTAAACTATAAACTCTAAACTCTTAACACATTCTAAGGATTAAGGATACATTATTAGTGTATTATACAAAGTAAATAGATGACTTTTCTGGAAATCCTTAGCCGTACATATTATTTTTTAAGTTCATCACGCTCATATAATATACACCTGATTAGTCACTTTGAAATAACAACTACAATTAATGGAAAGAAATCCATACTGTCGTAACGACAATAGTAATAATAATTGTGTCTTCAATCTTCAGTTTAACTTTAAGCTTTGAGCACATGTTGAATGTTGAGGATTTGAAACAATTCTGCACGACCATACGAATACGACCGTAAAATATACTAAATACTACACACTGTTCATTAAACGTTAAACCTACCATCTACCATACACCATACACCATAGACCATGCATTATACAAAGCGTACCTACAATATTCAATACATCTATAAACTACAAAATACAAACTACATCAACATCACCCCGCTGAGCTCGCCCAAGATGCTGTCTCTCTTTTCCATTTCTGACTGTCACTACGACACTAGATCCCAGCCAAAGAATTTGCTCTACACTTTTATGTATTCCTTTTTGCATCATCATTAGAAGAACCTTGCTTTTCATTCTCAATTATCTCATAGTGATTCCTCATTAATCATCCCATTCTTTTAAGCTACCTCTTCCATGTTATCTCTATTCCTTGTGCACTGTTCAATGTTCACTGTTCACACCACCCATAAAAAATGGACTGGTCATTCTTTGCCAGGCTTAAACGATTTAATTTATTAACCAGTCCAAATCTTTTCCATGTGCATAGAGTGCAAAATGTAGAATTGTAGATTGTAGACAAACATGGCTCAGGCATGAGAAAAAACTTAAACAAGGAACTGTTTGGGATTTGGTACTAAGTACTAATGGTGCAAAATCTGTAGCGTGTACAAATTATGAATTATGAATAAAATGTGCACATGTCTCTTGGAGCGCTCACGGCACTCCGAAATTTTTTATACATACATGTTACATGTATGAAAGTTTCACAATGCACAATGCACAATCCACCGTCCACAGCCCATACACGGTGCAGTTTGTGATTTGAAGCAAAAGTGAATTTTTTATCAATTGCTCAGAAATTGTTTGCGCTCGAGTTTCGAGTTGTATCACACTGAAATATTATTCAATAAATACATATATATATATGCATTTTTTTCCTTTTCATTTGAACTTGAATGTGTTATATGTAAGACGTGCATAAATAAAAAAATACACAACAATGAACTTTTTGCTCATCGCCTAGCTTTTATGTACTTTTTATGATCAAGTCTGTGTGTAGTGTACACATTGCACATTGAACACATGCATGTGTCATTGCACACTACAGACTTCTAATACTTTGTATCACTAATTTTGAGGTTTGAGCTTTGAGTCATCAATAGTTTTGTTCTTTTGGAATATCTAATACGTATTTTCCCCCTTTGATAATTTGAGCTGTTTCAAGTTTGAAAAGTGCTAACGAAATCAAGGAATAAATATTTTATTGATTTCCTGTACTGTGTACTGAGAAAAAAAATGACTGTTTGCAATAAATATCTGAACATTTTATTTACTTATTTTACAAAGTTGACATTTAAAAATAGAAGTGATGATCAAGTAGGATATTTAATGAAGTTGATGTTGAATGATGACGAGTGCTGAAAACTGACTTGGGACTTGTAAATTGTCAATTGTTTTTCCTCAACCGGACTTGATGCAGAGAAGCAAATGCAAATGTAATGAGAAATAGAAACTACAATCTACAAACACATGTCATATCATATTGCAAAGTACAATGTTGGATTCAATGTCGATTGGCAAACGCCGAGTTTCCATCTGAATGTAATCTATGGGGAACACGGAATACGGAATACATAGTACAAATCCTGTACGAATTTCAAGTTCAAAGGATATGCTTTTATCTTTTCATACTAGTTTATCTACAATCTACACTCTACACACGGTGTAGATACTATATGGCAAAGTTGGCACAAATATTGATAGCTGTAGCATTTTAATTAAAGATAATTTACTACCGCAATAGTTAAAATTGGAAACGTGGACTTATTTATAGTTTTTATTTGTTATTTGTACATCTATTGTGTATCTATTTCTACAATATAATATTTAATATTACTTGACTCTTGTCTTGACAAGTTCAGATTTGAGATTGAACTCAATTGAAAATTGAGTCCAAAAATGCGGACTATATCCTATATCATATAAAATAGTAATTATTATTATAATAATAAATAATAATTAAAAAAAACTGAAAGTTCTCTTACCTCCTTTTTCCATACTGCGAAGTAGAACGCCATCAGAAACATGTGGTAGTAGACGAACATAACTATCACTGAGAATGTGATTCTGTGATCCTTTGTATCTGTACATATGAGAGCCGTTGTAGCGGAAAGGGTCAATAGAAAAATGTCCAGTGCCACCATTGTTATTCTCATAATATGACGATTTATTACAGTGACACGGTGGACTGTTTGTGTAACTACTGTCACTGTAGGAAGATCCATTATATGCATCCACATCCGAAAGTCCACTGCAGCTTGACCTGTGACCTGGTATAGGAGCCGGAGTCAAAAATGTAAATACTGAAAGGTCACCATCAATGACTGTGCTAATATCCGTGGCACTACTCGATGCACTACTGTTTGAATAATAACTTCCACTCGTTCCCGACGTTTCATCCTGAGGACTCCCTCCTCCACCTCTTTCTCCTGTACCATTATTATTGTTGTGACTACTATGACCATTTGTCGAAATTGGAATCGGATTATTCAATGTTGTTGTGGTTGTCGTTATGGATTCACTTTCTATTAAAGTGTCCGTAGAAACGGTGATACTAAAAATCTCTTCACTCATCTTGCACTTTGAAATTTTGTCAATTGTCAACTGTTTCACTGTTTTTTATCAATTTTATTTATAACTTATAACTTGTTAGTTTCAAAAGTGATTCAGTATATGTAATTTTGATCACATTTAAATGAACTTGTGATATTGATCTTCACCTCATTCAAAATTCAACGCCAGCAAGTTTTTCATCTGTCAAGAAAGTAGAGAAAAATACAGAATTAATGAAAGTAAAATCGGCACATGTAGATAGTACACAATATGCAGTAATACAGTAGTCAAAACTCAAAACTTCTTTCAGTCTTCAGTCACGGTTTTCGTCTTTTCCTTTATTTTTTGTGTCACTTATTTCATCCAATTGAAAATTGAAAATTATACCTTACATATTTTACATTTCACGTTGTAGATAACACTTTTTATCGCCAAAAAAATGTCTTCATAACACTTTTTACCTTTTCAAGTCAAAATCTATCTACTCTGAACTCTTAGTGATGAAAAATGAGTTTTTGGAGCAAACACCAAACAATGGACGCTTATTGTTACGTAATTCCTTTTCGTAATTTATCATTTATCATACATAATGATAATATTCACACATCACTCGCTGTACTACGTATGCACTCGGTATTTTTACTGTTTTTCTACACATTGTACAGAAATGCAAAATGTAAAAATGCAATCTAATGTAAGACCAAGGTCTCTTTTTTCAAAAAAAATTATTCCAGTTCACTTTCGTTTTTTGCGTTTGAATTCTGAATGTTCTAAATGGTAAATAATTCACGATTCCTTTTTACTTTTTTCTTTCCGGGTTATTTCACGTCCCACACTCAAAACTCAAAACTCGACGCTCGACATTCAGCACCTCATTCCAATTTCTAATGACACAGATGAAAAATGTGAAGTAATGGACAGCACAAAAAAAAGTTTCACGGTTTTACCATAAACTATTCACACATATCTAGTTTTCTCAAGTTTGTCACCGTTCCACACAGTGCAAAATACAACATACACGATACACCATACACGATTATGATGAATGATGAAGTAATCTAACTTTACTAATCTCCATTCCTTTAAAACACGAGTAAAACTCCAAACTCCAAACTTACTACCACTAGTCTCAATTGTTGATGCAAACACGCAACAACAATGATAATTATACTGTGTGAAGTATAAAGAGTTCAAAAAATTATACACACGAGGATCTAGTCATGCCTAAAGACTCGAGACAACGGAGAAAAACACAGAGAGCCAAAGACAAAGAGAGAGAGAGAACAGAGAGAGATGTATATATTGAAATAGCACCTAGAGCAAGAGCAAAACTGACTGTGTACGCATCAACTTATGTTCTTCAAATGATTAAGAAATGCAAAAGAGTCGAGAATCGAGACGTCGTTATTTTCTGTACACAGTACACATGTAATTGAGTGAATGTGTGAGCAACAGCAAACAGCAAGCAGTGCCTATATTTTGAGTATCGCTGTCGCTTTACTCTGTGTATGCTCAATGCTCAGTGTAAAGTGTAAACTGTAAACTGTAGCCCTGAAAGGAAGCAAGCATGCTTGATGCTTGATATAGCGGCTTGTCTTTATGTGTCTATGTCTGTGCAGTGTGCACTGGGCTTATTGTGTATGCAACACTGTCTTTTCTTCCAGAGTCCAGAAACCTCAAATCCAACTCCAACTCGTCAACTGCCTGTTGCTTCTTCTTCTCCCTCCAGCTTTACTTTGTATTTTGTGTCCCAAACTGAATAATTGACATTGACATTTGCATAGAAGTATAGAAGATAGAAGACTCTTCCCTCACTCTTTCATTCTTCAATGCTCACTCCATTCTGCATCGTACAAATCCAAATCCAACTACGTACACAAACAGTCACATTTTAGTCGGTTGTATCATGGAGAGATTGTGAGTGATAAAACTGCAGTTTGAACTTCAGCAGTTCATCCCTTTTGATTCGAGACTCGACTCGAGACTCGACTTGACTCTGAACTTGACTTGATTGTTGATTGTGTGGACGGGGGACATTGGACAGTGGACATTGGACAGTGAACAGGATACGAGTATTATTTTTGACAGTGTCTTCTGTCTGCACTCTGTAGTTTGTAGGTATATCGATAAATGTGAGTTGGAGCACATGGACGACGCAGATGGAAAACATGACAAAGATAGGTATTACGTAACATTTGTGTAATTTTCAGCCTCACATTCTATATTCTATATTTTATATTGTACTGATATTATGTATTTTGTAGTTCCTATTCGTGTACATATGTATGATACATGATACATGTACAAAGTACAAATACTTGCAATGCATCTAAGCACTAACACAAAGCAAGAGGAAGAGGATGAGGACTTATCAGGTGGATTTGTCCATGTTCGAGCAGTCCATTTCCAAAGTCCATAATGATCCTTACCTTTTATGTACAATTTTTCTCGACGTGCCATGTTGATTGTTGATATTAACTCAAGTCACAGACCGAAAGAGAGAGAGAGAAAGAGTTTCACAACTGCACCAGCACCAGTACCAGTACGAGTGACCAGTGACCAGACGTTTCAACAAATGTAAATTTACTCATAGTCAACATGAGGGAGATGTAAAATGTGTGAGTAAAATATATGAGTACCATGTACGAGCACATTGTGCATTGTACATGAGGACTCCAATCAATTCCACGTTTTCTCGGATACACGCGTATAATGTACAATGAAAACGGAGCTTGTTTATACTTTATACTGTAAACTTTGTACAAATACAAATGCAAATGCAAGTAGAGATTTCAAACAAAAATTACCTTTTTAATACGCATAATATGCAATATGCATAATGTTATGTTGTCATTTAATCATTATGATCCTCGACATCCTAATAAACCCTGTGTAATATCATGTGTCATGTTTCATCTGTCTGGAAGATTATAGTGGACATTGAATGCTGGTTCCTGGTTTATTGTACCAGTTCAATTTAAGACTACCAAACACCAAACCAAACCAAACCAAACATGTCCAATGTCCAGTGTCCAAACTCAAAACTCCAAAGCAGAAGAAGAAAACCTAATGTCGAGTCTCGAGTCTCGAGTCAAAATTTCCTCAAGCTGTTCACTGTCCATTGTCCACTTTCCGTCTTTTAAACATCATTTTGATGGGATGCTTTTGATTTTGGATTACACATTAAATAATGTATAAAGAATAAAGAATCATCAAAGTTCAAGTAAGGACAATAAAATACACGCTAAAGTACTAAAACGTAAACACTACACGTTAAAAGTTCAGAATCTGAAACATTGATAGAATCTTAGAGAGCAGATCAAGTTCAAAGGAGTTGAAAGTTGAAACCCCATTTCATTTGGTGCATAAGTATGATACTCTTGTGAATGGTAATTAATCGGTTAATGATTGTCAACAGTCAACAGCATACAGCATACAACAAAGATTAGAAATTAGTAATTAGGAATGGGTGACAAGGAAAAGTAAAAGGAAACAATATAAAAGTGGTGACAAATAATGTCAATTGTCAATTGTTACGATTTTGGTTCAGTTCAATTTCAATTTATTTTCCCTCAATAACTCAATAGTCAATACAATAGTGATTGTCGATTTGACATTTGACATTTGACACGGACTTCAAATTCACTAAGGTGAACACAGGCGATGTACTATGCATGTACATTTTTACCTGAGAATCCACTCCATTTCCTCTTTTTAGTGTCACGTTGTTTTGTTTTCATTTATTTATTTATTAATAAAGCAAGAACACGCAAGGGGTTTTCTTTGATGCATTCGTTATTCGCTGTACACTGTACACTGTACACAATATCCTGGCATACATGTGTAAATGTATGATGTATGATTAATATTTACCGGTTATGTTCGCTCCATATTCGTATACAAAATACAAATGACCATTTTTTATTTTTCCAATACTGTATAAACTGACGTATGATGGGTGATGGGTATTTATTGAAGTGACCTTTCAAAATTAAAAAAAGTCGTGTCAACTTGGACTTTGGAGTTTGGACTCGGACGGTCTTTAGTTTAGTTGTACATTGTACATCTGTTCAGCCTCAAAATATAAAAATGTTTGATACTTGTATGTTGTATTTTGAATTCATAATATACAAACACCGCACCGGCAGTCGTATTATAGTAGTAAATATGACGTGTATTATGAATTATGCATTAGAGTTATATTACATTTTAAATTATGAACGTAGTCACATTTGGTGAAATTTGTGTCATCTTTCTCGCCAAACACTTGAGAAAAACCAAAAGCCATACTACACTTTACACACTAGACACTAGACATCCAACAGATTATCAGAAAACCACAAACTGATTGACTGAGGATTCAGGATACTTGAGAGCTGCCTCCTAAGTGTACAGTGTACAAAGTACAAATCAACTTCCGAGTTTCTACAGCTATATCCACAGTTTTATGTTTTATGTCATCTTTTCTGCAACATGTAAAATGTAAAGGTTTGACACTCTTACTCTTACCCTCACTAGAACTAGCAAAGAGGAACTAGATATACTATCTAGTTGAGATGACAAAGCTTGGACATTTAAATTGGGCACTAGACATTAGACATTAGACATGCAAAGGACAGCAGGAGTTTTTGAAAGCGGTATATTTATTTGTCCATCGATTAAACTTGAAAGAGGATCAAAAAAGAGAACAAGACATGCACTTTTAATTTTGAAATGGAAAGGATGAACCAAAACAGTTAGACTCTAGACTCGAGACTAGCAACTCGAGTATATTTTTCTGTAGGGAAGGAAATTAAGGTTTTACGTATGGACAACAGTCATCATACTATCAAATATCCATCTTTTCCACTTTTTTTTATAAAAGTAGTAATCTAATTTTACTCTGGTGCAAAGATAGGAATATGAGGAATAAATGTATGTACACTTTACACTTTACACACATCGAATAAACATAAATGAACACACTTTACTTTACAGTTTAAATCCTTTTATGTTTTATACGTTTTCCATACCAACTACACACTACACACGCATACTGTGCTTGGGTGTTTTGGTGTTTTGGTGTTTGCATTGGCACATCTGACAGGCCAGAGTGATGGCTCGTTTTGGCGTTTTGGATGGAATTGGATGACTGACTGGTGACTGGTAAATGGTAAATGGTAAATCGTATAATGTATAATGTACCTACATGCACTAGGTTGCTCATTTTCCTTCAACTTCTCATTTTCTACTTGGCTTTGGGTGTAAATAATAAATGTCAGAATGGAGAAAAAAGAGGAGAAAGAGAAAAGGGTTAAGTAATATGGCATGAACTGGTGTGGTGTTGTGTGTAGTCTTTTGGCTGTCTTCTGTATGTTGTAGGCTGTATCACTCGTAATAAGTAGTAGTAAAAGTAGCAGTCAAAAAAAGTCGGCATCATCATCTAATACTCGCAATTAGTTTTCGTATTCCTATTCGGAGTTTGTGTTCCCCTCCATCATGTTTTTCATCTCTATAACTCTGCCTTTCATTACATCATCTATTAAACTTTGTATTATTAGCTCTCATGATGATGTGTAATGTGTATGTCTGTACTTATGTACTAAAAACTTTAAAAGCGGAATGTACAAAAAAAATAAGTATATTTTCTCCAGTGTTTTTACCCTATGTTCTAATTTTTTGCCACTGGCAGCAGACAGCAGAATACACTAGGCACTAGATTCTAGATTCTAGAAACTAGACATAAGACATAAGACATAAAGACCGGAACGTGTCTATCCACAACAAGTACGCACTTTACAACATATTTTAGTATTGAACAACTGTTTGCTGTTTTATTTCCTCGGTTTTTTATCTAGCCAATGATGGTATGATGGTGATGCATTTAAGGAGCTGTCAGTACTGTCTTGTGCCTCATTTCATCAGTCTGACACACATATCTTCAACTATTCTATATTATCCATCTCAGTATGCGGCATTCTGGATTCTGGATTTTATTACATACTCAAAAATTAAAATAATTTGCAAATTACGACATTTTCGTCTGTAAATTTCTGTACAACATTCTTATTTCCTATACATCAGCATTATGTACCCTGTAGGCATCTAAAACTTTAAACTCGTGTAAAAATAAACGATAAAACGCCAAAAATGTGTGATGTAAAATTTTCCAAGACATGAAAAGATTGCACATATAATATTAAAATTTGAATTTGCTGCATTCAAAATTCAAAATTCAAAGGAAGAGTTTTTGCAACTTCCTCACGTTCACCTGTTCACTATTAGCTTTTGTCGATGAATAAATTTAAATCATTAATCGATTTTACATTTTACATGCATTCGATAAGCGTTCGATAAGTTCGTTTACACTGACACAAATTTTAAACTTTGAGCGTCTATTCTAAATATATAGACCATGAATAGACCATAGTAGTTCATCGTTCATCACTTAACCATACATGCATGTACATGTACATTGTACATGACAAACAAAGGTAAATGAATATAGGTGCAACACAATATCAACTTTGTAATCCGCACAAACTTTCGCTATTATTCCTCTGTATTATTACTTATTACTTATTACATTTCTATTTGTGTAAGGTATTTGGAATTTGGAATATGGAATGGATAATGGATATACCTTACATAACAAAGCAGAACAAGGAAGCTAATCAACAGCCTAATATGAAAATTCATAAGATCGACTCCTATTCATAGATACTAGATATTAGATTTTAGATGTACAGTGAAAATCATAAATGATTGGGTATTAATTCCTTACGACGACGAACGATAAATCTATTGATCCATCATTAGCATTTCCTTCTATATGAAATACGGGTATACCTACAACCTACAACATACAATGGGGATATATTACAGAGATACAGACCATCAGAAATGAAAAGATTCTTGAAAAAATTTAGCATAGTTGAATGTATCAAGTCTCAACAGGTTGAAAATCAGCGACAACGACATTCCCCGAAGCAATTTCACAGATATATCTACAAATTACAAATACTTCGCAACTCTCAATGAATTGACAGTATTAGATTCCACAATGAAGTTCAAAACAAAGCAAAAAAAATCTTTCGTTTTCTCACTGCTCACATTCTAGATTCTGCTTTCTGTCTGCATAGACACATGATATACTATATATGTGTACTGAATACTGAATGTAATGTGCAATGTACATTTAAGGCACTACAATCTACAAACACAAACGCAACACACAAGATGCAGTGCACAAATTTGGCTTGATTTTTAGTTTTGGTTTCTGTCACACACCATGCCGAATTTTCACACGCTTGTCCTTTATAATTCTCTTTGCTAAAGATGAACAAGTAACACGTTCCAAGTTCCAACTTCTACAATGTACACATACGGTGAATAAACATACCACTACTGATGCAGACTAGACCGTAGAAAGTACAAAACATGTGAAAAATGTTGTGCCTTTTGTATCTAAAACATACAAAACTCCTGTCAGTGAGCATTGAGCATGCAAACTCTACCATATATATAAATTTACACATTGTAAACGGATTTACAAGAAATCTCGTGTAGCTTGTAGTTCTAAAGTTTTGTATGTGCAATGTGTTTGTACTTTATAGTATGTAGTCGTCATAATTGTAGATTGTAGTTATAAGAAAATATATAATAATAATGGTAATTCAGACGGTCTTACGAATTCACTAGTAACTAGTATACAGTATACAAAATACAAACAATTAACTCAGTCCGTGTTATTGTGCGGAGCTATGTATAATTATATGTAAAATTTCATGTTTCCTTTTCCTCCTTAAAAAATTCATCTGCCCGCAAAGCATACTTATGCAAATCCAAATACAAACGCAAAGGGAAGAGAGAATGAGGCCGGATTTAGATTATCCACAATTCAAAATTCAAAATATTTTTAACCAAACCAAACTGACATTTAAAATCGAGCTCTTTTAGCGAGTCAGAATTGAAATTTGAAACAAACTAAAAATTCACTTTGCCCATTAACTTTTAAAAAATGAATGCCAACTTGAATTTTTACAAATTCATTCCAAAACAATAACCAAACCAAACATCAATCAGTCATCAAATCACATACCAAAATACATATGTAATTGTAAATTGTAAGTGAAGGACTTTCAACATCGATCTGTAATAATCTGCACGTTCTTAAAAAATTAAGGGTACATTAACAACTTTTAATTATTTGCCCATTTCCCATAGCCCGTACAACTCACACCACACATATATAACAAAAACGAGAAACATTTTTCATCATCTCATCATAATATAATAAAAATTTACCCATTATTTCTAAGAGCACTTGATTGAAGATATTTACCTGCTTAGCTCAAAGTTACACACTACACACACTTACACACTTATACGCAACACACAGATACGATAAGATACGATACGATACGATACTTCACTTGGTATGTAGGTATGTTGAAAATCTAATCGGCTGTCAGCTGTATTAACACTGGATATTTAGTATATTATAAGTACACACTCAAAATTTTTGAAGCTAAACTATACAGAAAGGAGCCAAACCCAAACACACGACATACGAGTGAACACACTCCTATAACCTCCATGAAGAAGAAACCTTTGTTTTCATATTGTACCCTTACGGTTGTTCAGTCATATTCATATAGCACACCCATGTCAATTCCTCGATACATAGAGGTGTAGATATGCATAGGAATAATTTAATAATATCACATACACAAAATAAGAAGGTACTTGCCGACTTTTAACTAGTGTATAATTACGCATGTAGTTTCTCACTGATACTCCTTAATTCTTGATAACACCGTGTTCTCATGTGTAATTACTAATGAGTTACAAAATAATAATTGTAAGTTCTTCTTCTTCTTGTTCTTCGTCTTTTGTGCTGTAACTTTTCTCACAATTCGATTCTCAGTTTTTATCCCCTTTCATTTACATTTACCATTTACATTCACATTTATATGATACCAAACTTTTATTACGTCGACAGTCGACAGTCACTTTGATTATAATTATTACAAATATTTTTTATTTTATTTCATGTATTGTTTACATCAAATATAATCAATCCCCATTTGATTTACAAAGAAAACTGTCAAAAACCACTTAGAAAATGCATGCATGCAAATCTACACAACTTATCAATCGAAATAAACGACGAAGTATAATTTTTTCAATCAAACAAAACTAGACACTAGACGCATCACAAACACCAACACCAACATTTGTCAGGGATGAACTTTAAATTTTAGAGTTTAAAAATAGTTTAATTTGTCACTATCGAAAACAATAAACAATAACAATAATTTCCAGTATTTCGCACTATTCTTCACACATTTTCTCCTGCCATGTGCACAAAGTATAATGTTATGGTAAGGATAAATCAGTTGTAGATTGTAGATAATTGTACAATAAGTATGACAATAGAGAACGGTTTTAAATGACGAATATTCGGTGTGTACATATAACATGTAACTCTTCCTCGTTATTGCCTACTGCTTTTTCCAGGGGAAACCTCAGACCACTCGTATCTCAAATAAAATATTATGTTATATTATAAATTATAATGTATTTCACAATGTATTATGATGATACATGAGGCTCTGTGTTCAGGAACAAACTAAAAACAACACTACTTGTATGCCCACATGTACTTTCGTTGTTGAGAGTGAGAGAGACAGAGAGCCTGGTTAACTTTTCAGCCCATCTCCCATCCTTCACTCATACGGCCCGTAAAGTATGTAATATATAATATTTTTGAGCTGTCTCTCATAATATATCCCTCCTCCTTCTCTCACAATCTCTCTCTTCCTCTCTTGTGTTTGTTCAATGTTCAATCCAAATTTTCATTTTACAAAATGTTTTATTTACTCACTGTTGTACACTGTAAACTGTACACAGTACAGATTACAGAGCACGAGCCAAACGCCGAAGTTGTAGTTTGTATTTTGTATGTTGCACACGTTGTTCACTGTTCACTACAAATTTTAGTAATACTAGACCTACCTACTGTGTATTGCGTATACAGTATATTAACTACCGTCCTTAGCATGTAAGATGAACACTAGCATTTTAATTTTAATCACACGCATCATGTGTAACTACTGTATGTGATTATTATTATTATTATAGGTTATAGGTATGTTTACATACTTTGTGCGTATACTATACATTGTACATTTACATGAGCTTGGTATAAAGATGGATGAGCTGAATGATGATGTGTGAGTGATAAACCGTCTCAGTACTATGTCCTAAGATCTTAGAGTTTTCTTAAAATGTGCTGCATAAAATATATTGTATACAAATAGACTATGAATGAAGACGGAATAAAAAGATAAAGGGGAAAAGGGTCTTTTCACAGCACAGGAATCATGGACCAAACCAAAAACACAGAATAATTTATCAAGGAAACTTGAGAAAACGGTTTCTGTTTTCTAGTTGACATTTTTTACTTCATATTTATTTACCCACTATGGACTATGAACTGCCCAACATTATGCCTAATATTTGAATCCAAATGTATATTATTCGGTTCCAAGTTTAGGATTTAGGACACAGGAAAATGTTTTCATAAATCCCAGATCCCAGATCCCAGGATCGTACATATGTAACACAAAAAGACAGGTTGATATCACTACCAAATCATCATCGTTTCTATCCTGAATTCATTTAAATTGTCAATCATTCATGTTACAAAATGGTTTTGTAATTTGAAAGCGAAATATTTGTCGAGGTGAAAATCCAAAACTTGAACTACTAATCCTTTGATACTTTTGATTTTTGATACTGCCGTATCTCCTACTACTATCAGCTACACTCTACATTCGACACTATTGTTTATACAGTTTATAGTTTATACGGAAAGATTATCATATAGTTTAATCCAACATGAGGATTTGCTTACGCAAGTTAATTTTTAAATTCCGTAGTTGAAATAATCCTAAAACTCTGATAATAATAATTGATAATGAATCTGCGTACGGAACAAAACCAAGTTTTTTTTTCAATTAGGATTGATTCAGGTATGTTGAAAGGGGAAAAAAATTCCATTCACAATATTTTCACGTTTTTTACTCTAGGATCTAGAACAATAAAAACATGTACATTGTACTTGTACCACCTGGATCAATATGTAATGCGACCGACTATGGAAGAGATAAGCTAGAGACAAGATTTTGTCTGCACATGAGAGGAACAAGTGTCAGTAGGTTGTGTGCAAAGTTGCATAGAACTTCATTGGTTGGTTTCTAAATGGCAGCGATTTACATCCAAAATACTTGAGGTAAAAATGCATGAAACTTTTTAGGACGTTTGACTGAAATCAAGAGTTGAGTTTTTCGTCCTTCATTTTTCGGGACATTGACAAAATACGTAAA